>PVKM010048555.1:0-11176 GCA_004027735.1 Carollia perspicillata
GGGTATGGAGGAGATCCCAGGTCTCTGGTTTCTGGCAAGGCTGGGCCCGCAGAGGGTGACCCAGCGGCTCCAGCAGAGGTGAAGGAGCTGAGGGTGAGAAATAGGCAAAGCCTGGCTGTGCCAGCTGGGCGTTCGGGGGGATCCAGTGTGAACCCAGACCGTTCGCACCAGCCTGTCTGAGGGCCTGTGTATGAGATAACGTATCTCGGTAGCAAGCAACAGAAATCAAATGTGCCCCACTCCAAGAGCAGTGGAGGTTACTGGGAGGTTATTGGTAAGCGCCAGAGCCAAAGGGCACACTGGCAATCAGGCCTGGGAAAAGGCAGGAACCAGTGCCGACCAGGGCCCTGGGAACAGAGACAGAGGCCAGTCTTCCCGAGGCTCCCCTCTGAGATGTATCAGCCACACCTGTCTTCCCCTTCTCGAACCACTCTGCTCGTGATTCACAGCCCCAGGAAGGAGACCAGCTGGCCTGGCTTGGGTCCCGTGTCTTCCTCTTGGCTGGCACAGGGCACAGAGGCTTGATTCGACTCCCTCCAAGGTTGAACACTGCGGAAAGGCGGGGCTCTCAAAAAGAACATCAAGGGCCAGTTACGAAAAGGGAGAGGAGTGGATTCTGGGCAGCCCGAACCAGCAAATGTCTGCTTTGAGGAGCTGTGGGAGGGTCAGGCAATGTGGTTGGTTCCCTGGGCCTCTCCGGGGTGGCCCCTGGGGCTTCCTTTCTGCCACCCTGGCTGGCCCAGGGCCATCGCCTCGGTAGTCAGCTAGAGGTGAGGGAGGCTTCCCATGAGGGGCTCCTGGATCCCCTGATGGACTGGGGGCTGCTTGTTCCCTGGCCCCAAAAGGATCTGCTCTGCTGAGGACGTCTAATGGGAACTGACTCGCTCGGAGGTTGCAGACCCACAGGTCTGCAGCGCAGGCACGCAGGGAGCTGTGGCAACTTGGAGAACGCAGCCTGTCTGACGGCGCGGCCACTGCTACCGCACAGGCACCTGGGCCCAGTGCTGGGCAACATCCTGGTTTTATTTTAAGCGAAGTCCCAGATCCGGATTTTTGCGTGAGACTTCTAATCTTCAAATACTGTCAACTACCAGGAAAAAATTTTAAATATCGTGCTGACCAAACACACACACTGCCAGTTTACAGCCGGTGGGCTGACACACATCCATCCACTACGCCCAGCTGAGAAGTCTCTTCCTCCAGGGACCCTCTGAGACCCGCCCTCCCGCTCCCGGGCCACCCGTTCCGAGGCTCCCATAGACGCAGTATCTCCTCCCATCACAACCCGACGCTCCACACTCTAACGGCTCACTCGTTTTCATCCGCTGCTCTTTCCCTGCCTCCTCGTGGGCGCGCACCCCATCCTCCTATGTCCACGCTCAGCACCTGACACCAGGCACCGAGGCAGGACGGGAGAGAGGCCGTAGGGACAGCATTTGTCGAGATGGCTAGGCCATACGATGGCAACAAATTGATGCTGGGATCTCTGTGGCTTAACTCAACGAAGGCTTGTTTCTCCCTCGTCTAAGTCTGCCGTGGGGCCGGCAGCTTCCTTCCGAACGGGACTGGCTGGCTCCACTGTCGGAGCGACAGAAGAAAGTGGTGGAAGAACTCCCACCCGCTCTCCAACACCACGGCACAGAAGTGGTGTGCGCTGGCTGTGTGTGTAGCCCACGGGCCAGGACTACTCCCACGACCTGTCTCAGTGCGAGGGTGTGGAAATGGGAGTGGGGAGTGCGGGGACAGGCCCTGAGCTGCCGCTGGTGGTGCTGGGAGCTCGGGGGTCCTACGAGTGGACTCAGGATGCTGGTAGAACAGCCTGAGCAGGCAGCCAAGGCCGCCAGTCAAGGATAATAATGGGACTCTTCACGGTCAGTGCATGGAAGCACCTCGTAATGGGCAGGTTTAACTCAGGACATCCAGAAAAGTGGGAAAAAGAATGGGGGGAGAGTTTCATTAGCTGGAGCTTTCCGCCTTTCCTCATTTTCCAATCAGTAAAAACCAGGAAATGAATATCAAGTTGCTGGAAAGTAGAGGTCAAATACCAATGAGCAAACCATTTGGAATGAAATCACCACCTGGCTGCTAGACGTCTCGTTGACCTGGGAGTGACCGCAGCTGCTCAAAAGGCCTCTCTTAGGTGATCAAATGCCCGTGCACCGAGCGATCCTGACCCTGGTGGTCAGCCTTGGCCATATACGTGGCGGATGGTGCACCAGTGGCCCCCCCGCTGGTGGCTCTGAGACCCCTGCCATGCCTTTTTCAGGCTGGGGACAACGCAATGGCAAATGCTTCCTTGGAAAGGAGTCTCGGGTCTTCCACATGCTTCAGAGAGAGGGCAAGCGTAGGAGGTAGGAAGACCTGGCTTCAGATTCCAGCTCTTTCCCATCATGCCCCTTCAGTTGTCTGAGCTCTAGTTCCGTCATCTCTAAAATAGCATCGGCGGGGCTCCCTGTCCTGTCCTGGGCCCAGGCCTTTGGCCGCCTCCTGCCTGAGTATCAGAGGCAGCGTCCTTTTGTCTCCTGCAGCTACAACAGGCGCCTGGCGGGGTTTCCTCACTGGCAAGAGCAGGTGTGGCGGGGGCAGGAGGAACAGCCCCCGCCCTGCCCCCCACAGGGCGCACTGCAGCTGCCGTGCTCAGGCTGACAGCCACACAATTAGGCCCAGAAAGGCCTTTCTCTTCTCCAGGGCTTTCATCCCAGAGCCCAGACGCCCTTTATTTTGGGAGCCTTGCTTGGTAAAGTGCTTTGTCAACGCCACCTCCAAGCAGCGCCCCGCCCCCACCACACGCACCACGCACCGCCATCCTGCCTGTCCTTCCATTCATTAATCCACTCAGCGTTTGGTGAGCAATCCAGGCACCCTGCTAGGCCCTGGGACACCAGTCCTCGTGGCCTTTTCCCTGCCACGTCTTCCCCTGGGTGCGGAGATGAATAAGAAACAAGTAGATGGATACGATAAATAGGATCACTTTGGATGGAGCTCGAGGCCACAGAGACAGAGCAGGGCAAGGCCCTGATGGAGAGGGGCAGCTGGTCAACTGCCCATGCCCAGCGCAGAGCAGGACACTCACAGGCCTGCTGCAGGTGTGGCCTCCTCTGGTTTGGGCTCCAAACCCAGGTCCTAGACAGAAGGCTCGCCCTGCAGCAACCAGTAGTGGGGGCAGGTCCCAGGATGTAGTACCAGGAGGTCCCGGCTGCTGCTGACCCCCAATTATTTTGGCCCCTCCCCTGTCTTCCTCGCCAGTCTACCAGCTCCTTCAGGTCCGTCAGCTCGCCCCGTTATCTCGCCTCTCCCGCCCCTGCAGCAGGGAGGGGGGCCGTGGGAACTCTTCCTCGTTCCGCCAGCTTCTCCCCACGGGTGCCAGATTGTCCCTCCGGCTCCACTGGATTCGAAGCAAACGGAGTCCTTCCCCAATGGATCTCCACAAAACACCAACTCAGGTCGACTGAGCCCAGGGCCCCCCGCCACCCCCGCACCCAGGGCTCTCTCCGTTTCTGCGGCCCAGGCATCCCCCGTCCTCTGGCCTCCGCCCCCTCACTGACTCATTGTCTCTTTCTCTGTCTCCCTGCTGCTCGAATTCACATCCGAAATGTACTTTTCATCTGGACATTAACTTATTTCAAATACTTTTTTTTTTAAAGAAAAGGCATTGAGCCCCTACTGGGTGCCACTCGTGGGGCAAGGAGCTGGGGCCTAATCAAGGGTGAGTCAAGCATGGACTTCCCTGGGTGGGAATGAGTCATGTACTTAAATAAGGGATGTGGGGAGGCTGAAAATGACCAATGGTACAAAGGACATACTGATGAGGGCTGAAAAGCAAAAAAAAAAAAAAAAGGGAGGGGGGAGGAGCGCTTCAAGGAAGAGGTGACTTATTGGCCAGACCTCGAAACATGGTCGAGCGACAGAATAGGAGCTGACGGGGGGAAGGTCCTCAGCCTGCTCAGTGCCCCCCCCTCCAAATCTGAACCCTACTGTCCAGCATCCTTCTTATTTCATCCTCAGAGTCTTCTGAATGGAGCACGGACTTTGGTGTCTGGCAGACCTGGGGCGGAGTCCCACTGACTCAGCTCTGGGAGCTTTCGCGCATTCATTTCGCCATCTGTAAACAGCCTCCTAGGACGGTTGTGAAAATCAAACATGACAAAGGATAGGGAAACGCTTTCCTACTGTTAATGAGACTCTTTACTGTTAATGAGGGCAATTTGCCTGCAATTTGACTGCAAGTGACAGAAACCCAACTTGAAACGGCTTACAAGAAAGAAGAAGAGTCTGACATTGCTGTCACCAGGCACACCTCAGCTCGGGGGTTCGCGCGATGGCCCCTGCACGCCTTGATTCCGCTGCGCTCTGGCTGGCATCGCGGTCAGCGGACTCTCCCCCAGAGGGGCAGCACAGCCACCACCTGCCCGCCAGCCGTGCAACTCCCGTGGACACAGCACGGCCCGTGCCCAAGGGCGCCCGCCGGGTTCTGGGGTCAAGTCTCAGTGGACTGATCACTGACCATCCCTGCAGCCGGGCCTGGGCCACGCTCGCCCCTGGGGCAGGTGATGGTGTCGTCTTCCCACCCAATCCATAAGGACCCCGGGTGGGAAAGGAGTGGGTCTCCCTGAAGAGGAGCTGATACACCTTTGCCGAAAGAAGAGCTGATGGGTGCTCGGCGTCAGTCCCCTCGGGTAACGGAGACAAGAAACACAGAAGAAAAGAAGGCTCACCCACTGTCTCTCAGGCCTCAGGCTGGCCGTCATCTCCTCCCAAAAAGTCTTCTCTGATTCCCCGAGGCTGTGTCCGGAACCACGCCCCTCCCCGACTGTGCTCCTGCAGCACCTCACGCTTCCCTTATCATCATACTCATATTTAGTATAATTACCATCGATCTGTCTGTCCCCTTCACAGCTCTCTGAGTATCGGGAGGTCAAACACAGTGCCTGTCTCGCGTGGTGCTGTACCTCTGACGTTGACAAATGCTGAAGACTTAGTAAACGGTTAGATGGATAAATAACAGCTGGGTGGGTGTTGAGATGGTTGGGTGTCTGGACAGGTGAACGTGTGTTTGGACGGACGGACAGACGGAGAAAACTGGTAAGATCGGTTTGGGACGTGGTGAGCCTCAGCTGTCTCTGAACAGAGCTGTCCCTCGAGCTGTTGACAGAGGGGCCTGGAACTCAGGAGAGGCGCCGGGGCTGAAAACAGGGGTTTGAGAGCTCTTAGCATGGAGACAAGAATGGAGCCCACGGAGGCCATCGTAAAGATCGCCCGGGAAAGGGCGAAGTGGTGCGCCCCAGTCACTCATCGCCTAAGCGACCCTTGAACCAGGGCTGTGTGCTGTCCGAGTCTGCCCCCATCCCCTCGTTCCGAGGCAACCTGGCCACCACTTGAGGTGGCAGCACAGAGTTAACACCCCCCTCCAGTCCTCCTCCCCCCTCCCCAAACCACTCAGCCAGAAGGGAGCATCTGCCGGGGAGGACAGAGAGACAGATTATGTAAACTGTGATTGCCACCCACAGGAGGAGGAGAAGAGTGAATAGGTATTGAAATGTGCTTTCAATAATGCATGTCCTCCTCCGCAGAGGCCTAGGGCTGGGTGAGCGGGTGAGGAGCTTTAAAGGGACCGGGCCTCCCATTTCTGGCAGCAGCACCCATAGGCCCCCCCACCGGCCGTCCACAATGGGAGGGCTTTCTGGATATACACACCCTGGGGGTCCCCAACCTTTCACCGTCAGGGACACCTTTGATTCCCTCTTGGCCCCAGTGGGTCTGAGTTTTTGTAGATCCTGTTTTCAAACATACTGCACTCAAGTCATGGTTAATTTATTTCCCCCATTTTTGATTAATCAAAGACACTTAACTGCCAGTCAAAACTTTGATCAGCAAGAGACAAACCAGGAGGCGATACCGCGCCAATCCAAAGAGAAGAAATAGGAAAGCGTGCTAGCCACGCCCACCTTGCTGCCTCCCCCTATCCCGCCTATCCATGACTATCTTTAGAAAACCCCACAGGCGCAAGAACCCCAGGCTAGGGAACAGGGACCCTGCCCAGCACTCTCATTCCGCAGAGGAGAAAACTGAGACCCAGAAGGATGCACGGACTTGCCCGAGGTCACAGGGTCAGTGGGATCCTCTCTGGTTTCAGCTGGTTTCGAATTGGGCAGAGATAGGTCACCCAAGGGATATCAAATCAAGAGCAAAGCAGGGAAAAGGTCATTACAGCCGGCAAGTCCTTGTGCCCCCACTATGCGCCAGACCCAGTCCATGTATGCTCATGCCCTGTTCTCATACCAGCCTGCAGAGCGGGGGACTTCCACTCCTGCTGTGCATGTGAGACACTTGAGTTTTGGTCAAAGAGCCTGCGTGGCTACATAATCCACTCGGTGGGAAAGAAAAGGATCGGGACGCCAGCGGGCTCGGCAACTGACCGCGAAACTCGTGCTCCTCCTACCTCGCCGGTCTGGCTGGGATGATGGCGAGGAGGCCACGAGGCCGTATTTGGAGTTCTGCTCCCCTTGCCAGCTGTGTGGATCTGGCTAATGATTTCACCCCTCTGAGCCACCCTTTTCTTACTTTTTGCCTCCTGTTCCTTGGATGACTGTGGAGGGTAAGAAGAGACAACAGGTTCGAGCCCCGGACACGGAGCTCGGGGTCCAGTGCCGGAGATGATCCTCTCCCTCCCTTCTCCCCTTTCCTCATTAAAAACCCTCCACCCCCACTGGCAGAAGCCAGGGCGAGAGACCTGACTGCCCACGTCTTTGGGGACCTCCTGAGCCGTGGGTTAGGAAAGCATCGCCCTACCCCCGCACCGCGCCGTCAATCACACGGGCCGTCCTCCTCCAGTCCGGTAATTGTGAGACAAGAGCTCTCTTGCAGGAGGAGGCTCTCTCCCTCCAGCGAATGCTCTCCTGGTCATCGCCATCTGCTCCCACGTCTGGTTTTGTTGGCTCTGGGTCAGAGAAGGCTTGAAAATTCCCCCCACCCTCCTGGAAACCCTGTTTATTTCCCAAGGCAGCCTAATATCGGTGGAGTGGGGGTCTCAGCTCCCAGCAGCTGGACGTGGTGGCCTCCTGGACCTGCCACACTTGCCCCCCCCCAAGGTGGAGGTTTGAGTAATTGACCCTTCTGCACCCCTTTCCCTGGAAGTAGTTTTTAAGTGAATAGGTGTAAAAACCGTGGTAACTGGGCTGGAACACTAAGTATTCCTTGGGTGCAACGCAACGTATCAGAGATCTGTGAAGCACCGCCCTGTGCCAGGCCAGGCTGGGTGTTGAGGATTCAGGGATGAGGCCTGGCCCTGCCCTGGAGGAGCTCCCAGCCTGTGGGGGAAAATGGCCATAAAGACAGTTTGGGGACTGTGACAGAGGGCTGTGCAGGGTGCTGGGGAGCCTGGGAGAGGACAAGGCTCACTGAGCAGGGGGAGAAGCGTGGGGAGGCCTCCCAGAAGACGGACCTTCATGCTAAGCCTGGTGAGAACAGGCAATTCCAGGTAGTGGTACAGATGGAAAGACAGGACTGTGTGAGAGCGTTTTAAGAAGGACTCTAGAGCTGTCTGAATGCAAGGGGATGCAAAAAAGGCTGGACTGGGTCAGACGGCGAGAGGTCTCGAATGTGATTGCCAGTGGGAGTGCTCAGGCTTTGGCCATAGGGAGGAGCTATATGGCACAGGTGTCTGTGGTCAGACTAAGGTTCAGGAAAGAGCTCCTGTTTGTGGGAAAAAGATTCACAGGGACAAAACCAGAGGCAGGCATCCCAGAAGTAATAGCAGTCCACACAAAAATTAGAGTAGCCAGGAGCCGGGAGGGACAGGTGAGTGGGCTGAAGCTGGTGGCTGATGGGGTGAGGATGAGAGACAGAAAGGCATCTCTCAGGACAGCACCCTGCCTTCTGGACCCTACCTGTCCCTCTACTCTGCTCGGGATGAAGGGAGAGGATCCACTGATGTCCAGGCCAGCCCAGGTCCCCAGGAAAGCTGCCGTCCTCAAGACTGGGGAGGAAGTTTGCCTCCTATACTCCCATACTGGTCGGCACATTTGCAGTTGCGAGTGAAAGAAACGCGGCTCAAAGTGACTGTGGCAAAAGGGGGAGTTTGGGGGCATATGTGACGAGACACTCCAGGGGCAGTGGTTTCCACCACAGCTGGATCAGGGCAGCTCAAGTGATGTGGTAAAAGCCGGCCTCGGTTTCCCTCCATGACTTGGCTCTGCTTTCCTCTGTGTTAGTTTCATGTCCAGGCAGGTTCTGTTCTCATGAAGATCCATCCCTACAGCTCCAGACTTAGCACGCACTGACTGAGCAACCCGCCACAACACCGAGCTTCCCTACAGCTGCAGCAGAAGTCCCAGACTGAGTCTCATTGGCCTCTCTTGAGTCACGTGCCCCCCCCCCAGCCAATCGCTATAGCCAGAGGAATGGACTGCACTGATTGGTCAGACCCTGGTCAAGTGCCCTCTACTGGAGTCCCAGACTGAGGGCTCAGCCCCACCTAAACCACAGGGAAGGAGATTGCAGAAACAGTAGTTCCCTCAAAAGAAGTCGGGGTCCTGTTATTAAAAGAAAGGAAACGGATGCTTGGAATGCAAAACCACCAGCTATCCCCTTGCTCACCTTTGCACGGTAGCCTGGGGCTCTCCAGAGTGGCCACCGTACCTTCCAGCATTTGGCATCCTTATCATGGTCTTATACCCAGGCCTGCTCAACAGAGCAGGGTCCAAGAGATGAGTAAGTGGGGAGAGGCACTGGACCTTTTGCATATTCAAAATAACCGCCAAGTGAAATTAATCCATTTACTCGTTGGCCTCCAGTATGTTCTGACTAGCTCTGGCTGCCATGAATGATAGAAAGACCCCAGGAATCTTAGTCGGTAGGTACAATGATCTGATAACTTAGTAGAGTCAGACTCACCCTCCCAAAAATACATATCACTGCATTTTTTTTCTGGCACTGAAACACTTTTATTGGCTTTCAGATTGACTGATTCACGTGCTAGAGCATGAATTGAAAAGGTCTTCAAAATCCCCTTTACTTTTGAGTACATTTTGTCTTCACTAATAAAAATACCTAATTATGATTGCATTTATTGTACATTCACTGTGGCAGCCTCCGGATCTTGAACGATTTAGGCTTTGGAAGTCTGGATCTAAGCTCTGAGCAGGTGAGGTGGTCCCTAAGAGGGACCCACCAGCTAAGAGGGTAAGGACCTGAGATCTGTCCTGTTAAGACAAGGAACTGCGAGACTGGAGTGTGGGCCATAATAGATTCCAGGCACGTGACCTCTGTGGTCAAGCATCTGCCTGTGGAAGCAATATGCATGTTGATGCAGAGGGCAGAGGTTTAAATGATTGGAAATAGAATTTCAGCTCAATGTGAAAGAGAAATACCCAAGGACCAGAGCGATGACAAAATGAACATGCTGCCGTATAAGGTAGTGAGTGAGCTCTTTGTCCCTGGCAGTGTGTAAGCAGGAACTCTCAGATGGGAAGTTCGACCAAATGACCTCAGCCTCCTCTAACCCGGAGACTCCTGAGCCAGGCTGCAGTTCTAGCTCAGTCTTGCTGTGTGGCCTCGAGCGAGGCCCCAGCCCCTCTCTGAGCCTCTGTGACCTAGATAACCCTAAATGCTTCTCCTAAACGCCTCCCCTCATGAGTTCATGCCAGCCTCTGCACACTCGTGTTTTTTTTATCATATGCATGTTCTGAGGTTCCCAATGCCTGAGCCAAGCAGCCCAGAAAACCCACAGATGTGAAGCACCTTCTGTTCCTAGAGCCACTGTGATGCATAGCCATGGGGATGCCTCCCCCACCTGACAGGTGGAGACAGTGAGGTCTGGGGGAGGAAACCAGCTGCTGGGGCAACATGCACCCACACACACCTGACTGGCGTCTCGCACCGCATCATCTCCCTGCCCCATGATTGGCCCACAGTCCACAGACGATCTGGGAACGGGGCTCACCTCATCAGGTCAAGGCACAGAGCACTGTGGAGGCGCAAGTTCGTTTCTCGCAGGTCTCCATGGGGTGCTGCCTTTCTCGGCTGCTCTGCTCTCGTTCTGGGTTCCAGTCTCCTAAATGAATGGGGACGGGAGGAGAGGCAAGGATGGAGCCCAGTACTAGGGTCCAGCCAGGATGGGTTATTTTGATGCTGATTTTGTCCAAGTGCCCTACTTCCTGCTACCCACCTCCACAGTCAGAAAGACAGAGACCTGCGCAGAGAACAGGAGGGGAACAGCAGCAAGCATCCCCATTGGCACTGCCCTTTACAGTCGACAGAACCATCGTCTCAGCTGATCTCACTGACCAGGCAGGCAGAGCAGGTGCCAATGTCATACCCATTTTACAGATAAGGAACATGAAGTCCGGACTGGAGGAGATCGCACAAGCAGTAGAGCCATCACTTATGTTCAGACCTGCAAGATTTCACATCCCAGGGTATTCTCAATCCTCAGAAAACCTCTGCAGAAGAAATCAGGCCTGAGCTTGGGTGTCCTAAAGGACTGAGGGAGAATAAGTCAGGTTCGCCGAGCACCTGCCACGGGCTGGGCACCAGGGCCCGGGCTTGCTCACCTTGGGTCTCATCCACGCCCCGCTCCAACCCTGACTGCAGACATTTCTGATCTGAGGCTTTGAGAGGAGCCAAGACCCGGTCAAGGTCACCTAGCTGGGAAGGGGGATTCCAACCCCAAGCTGTGCTTTCGCATGACCTTCACTCGGCTTTTACGAGAGAGGCTCCCCCGCAACCCTCCAGCACGTCACCCTGGGCCCCCACCACAGGCAGGGGCTAATCGGAAGCCCGGGGCCTGAACACTTCCCACCCGGTGCTGGGCTGGCCGCCCTCCCCCTCTCCACCTGGAGCCAGGGCCATCTGTTCCCTTTTGTCAGGATGCAAGGGAAGATGAAACTAAATTTAAATACTAATAATACTTAACATTTGTCTGGAAAGTGTTTTGCACACTAATTGCTGATTAATCCTCCCCAGGCCCCAGAGAGATCCTGTCTTTGTGTCCCTATTCTACAGACAGAGGGACGGGACCGGCCCAGCAGGCTGCAGGGTGGCGGCGGGACTTAATGGGCGAGAACCTGGTCACTCTCCGTCTCTACTCAGCGGGGTGAGGGTGGAGAGAGTAAATTCATCCGATTCATTGTTGCTCCACAGCTAGCAATAAAGCCGGAAGCTAGATCAAAATTGTGCC
>PVKM010048556.1:0-11127 GCA_004027735.1 Carollia perspicillata
TCCTTTGCCAGATTGGGGAAGTTCTCCTTTACTATTTGTTCAAATAAGTTTTCCACTTGCTGTTCTTCCTCTTCCCCTTCTGGTACTCCTATAATTTGGATGTTGGAACGTTTAAAGATGTCCTGGAGGTTCCTAAGCCTCTCCTCATTTTTTTGAATTCTTGTTTCTTCATTCTTTTCTGCTTGGTTGTTTGTTTCTTCCTTCTGGTCCACTCCATTGATTTGAGTCCCAGTTTTCTTCCCATCACTACTGGTTCCCTGTGCGTTTTCCATCATTTCACTTATGAACGCCTTCATTTTTTCATCTAATTTGCGACCAAAATCAACCAATTCTGTGAGCATCCTGATTAGCAGTGCTTTGAACTGTGCATCTGATAGGTCGGCTATCTCTTGCTTGCTTAAAAGTATTGGCTCTGGGACTCTGAGCTTTTCTACTGTTTGAGTCATTTTTGGTCAGGTGGTGCCAGTTGCGTATGAGGGGCGGAGCCGTAGGTGTTCACCAGGGCGGGGCAGCCTAGTCGCCCAGTTGTGACGCTGTCTGTGGGGGCGGGGTCACAGAGGGAACAATGGCGCCTGTCCTGCGCTCTCTCGGATTTGCGTCCCCTCTGCTGCCTCCCACAAGCAAACTGGGGCCCCCTGGCACTGGTTCCCAGGTAAGCAGGCCTATGCACACTCCGGGACCTTGCAGGTCTCCCCGGCGACCTCTCCTGTGAGGCTGGGAGCCTCTCCCGGCACCTTTCCAATCGGTGTTTTTAGGCTTTATTTCCCATCGCTGGGGCCCTGCACTGTGCGGTCCATCTCACTGCCCGCTCTTGCCTAGTTTATCTGCACGCGAATGTGTGTCCACGGTTGGCCAACTGCCCTGCGTGCCCTGCGTGCTCTGCTCGTCTCCTCCCCTCGTCTGGGGTCTGCAAGCTCCACTCCACCTACGCCGCCCTGCGCTCCTGAGCCCAGCAGCCACGTTTTCCCTCTCCGCCAGCTGCCGACTCCGCCCCTCTTACCGGTTGGGTTGAATGGTTGTCGACTTCTGTATTTCAATTTTCTGTGTTCTGGTTGTGTTATTGTTTATAAATATTTGTTGTCCTTAATCTTGGTTGTGAGAGGAGGTACAGTGTTTCCACCTACGCCTCCATCTTGGCCGGAAGTCCTAAGTTTAGTTTTTCAATTAGTTTTTTAGTATTTTCAGGAAAAGCCATCTTCTGGGTTACTGAGGCCTTTGCAACGATGGTGCGATTTTGTCTCCACCTGGTGGTCAGTGGTGTGTTTGCAGCAGCAGGTGCAGTGGGCAACAGCTGCTGCTTAAAGGTCTTGGAAGGTCTTGGAAGATCTTGGAAGAATTTTCTTGATTTTAAGGCTCCCTCTTCAGCATCCTCAGCAAGCAGCTGTGTGAGCTTTGTTTGAACACCTTCACTGATGGAGAGAGGTGACTTTACTACTCGGCAGCCAGCTTCCTTGTTGGGCAGCCATTGTGAAGAAAAGTATTCTATCCAGAGGACCAAAGTCTCCCCTTTGTAGTATCTAAAGTGAAAGGAATGACTGAGGTGCATGGGAAGATGGTTTTGGGAGAAATCAGGGACCCAGCACAGGCATTAGCTGGAGGGCCACTTTCTCAGCAGACCCTGCGTGAATTGAGTCTGCGTGCCGCGTTCCGATGTAGTAATAATGGTGCTTTAACCCCTTCCGAGTTGGGTTTCTGGTTCCACCTTCCAGACACGTTTGACAGCCCTCAACGCTGCTGAGTCTGGACGTGAGCTGAGAATCCGACCTCTCACGGCCAAGGACCGGCGGGCACAGCTGTGCAGGATGGTGGTGCGATGCGTGTTAACTAGGGCAGACTACCAGGACGGGTTAAAGGACACAACAAACAGGGCAGTCTGGGGAGGCAGGTGCAGAGGCTGAGACTTGAATGCTCTTCACAGAGGCGTGGCTGAGAGGATGCCAGTCTCCTGCTCCCTGTCTGGACTGTCGCCCTGGCCCAAGCACCAGGTAGGTTCTCAGCAGACGTCTCCTCCTGCCAGAAAGGGGTGGCTAAGAGAGACGGCAGGGCAGCCAGGACTGGGGAGGGAGGGGAGGGGAGGGCGTCCTCATGCTCTGGTGTTGGTTTTTAGCTTCACTCTCCCGAGTTCAGGGAGCAGAGTCTGTGGTTTCAAGTCTGAAATTTGAGACTTGCTTTATGATGGAGCGTATGATCAATTTTGTAAATGTTCCCCTACATCTGGGTGGAAAAAAAGTATCGTCTGCAGGCATCGCTAATCTTACCATTCAGATATCCAATATCCTGGGTGTTTTGTCTTCTCTCTGTGGATCCGGAGTAATCAACCCCCAGATGACTTGTGATATGTAGGCCGTTTAAAGCCACTGAATGCTGAGGTGGTTTGCGCCTCGGTGTTACTGTGGCGATAACCAGCCGATACAGAAGGCAGACGTGTCCTAAGAATGAACAATGCCCCCGGGGCTCAACAGGGTGAAGGAAGAACTTAGGAGACTCAGAACTTGTCTGGGAATGAGTGGGATGAGAGATTCTGGAATCTAGAGCCATGGCAACCGTGCGGGTGCCTTGACTTTTCCCCAGGACACCCGGCCATCTGTCCTCGGCTCTTCCCCCCGCCGTGGGTGGGACTCTGAGTTTGGCTCAGATGGACGTGAGTCAGCTTGGCTGTTACTACACTGTCTCCTGCTGTGTGCCGTGGATGGAGCCTTCAGCCATGAAATGAGAAACATTTCGGAGTTGTTGAAGGGATCGGAGAGAATGTACTTGGGGCTCAGGAAATATGGGCTCTTAGGATGTTATCACAAAAGCTTTCTCATTTATTTCTTATGCACAATTAACCCTGCAAAGGGGCGGTATCCACACTTCAGTTCCGAGCTCGGAGCGGAAGTCACTGGGTAGTGGTCACGTCAGGACTTGCAGGCTGGCCGTGACCATGTGGTTCGTAGTTGTCGGCCAGGGAGGCAGTGGGGGACTGGAGAAAACGCCTAAGTATCAGGCAAAAGACTTTCCGTGAAAGTTGAACACACACCCCTGGGGAACAGCTGGGTGAATCTCCACAAAGCGAGCACGCCCACGTGACCAGTGCCCGAGAGGCCCCTCCACGCCCCACCCAGGGTGATGGCCATCCTAACTTCCACCACCACACATTTGTTCCCCAC
The DNA here is from genome assembly GCA_004027735.1 of Carollia perspicillata. Classification (NCBI taxonomy): domain Eukaryota; kingdom Metazoa; phylum Chordata; class Mammalia; order Chiroptera; family Phyllostomidae; genus Carollia; species Carollia perspicillata. The sequence continues at coordinate 3,150 of PVKM010048556.1, forward strand.
CCCCTTCTTTAAAATCTAAATGTGTGAACTGAATTTCACAGTGCGTGAGATTTTCCCATGTTGATTTGGTTAGGGTTTGCTTCTTCTGGTGACCATGTGGTATTCCAGTGTGTGACTTTCCTACCACGTACCCATTCTGCAGGACACGTGGGGTGTTTCTGGGTCGGCTGTGACAGATAGGGCTGTTATGAACAGCTGGTCCTCATCTCTCTGTGAACTCGTGTGTTTTTCTCATTTACACATAGTGAGGAGTGTAATTGCTGGAGATGAATGCAGTTTAATTAGGCCTCTTGCCGCTCACTGGTTTTGTGAACCAAAGCACATTATATACCTTCTCTGAGACCCACTTTTCGTATCTGTATGTTGGCAATAAAACTACTTGCCCCTTAATGTTGTGGCCAGGATTTCATAAAGGAGGACCTTGAAGGCACCTGGCCCCGGGGTAGCTGCCTCTCTTTCCCTCCTCTGCCTCGCCAGGGCCCCACCGTCCTAGGACGTGGCTTTTCTGCTAGGCTCCCCCTTCGCCAGTGACCCTGCCCATGAACTTGGGCAGCTTGCCTGCTGGTGGGGCTGCCTTTACCCGGCCCATTTGCCAGCTCTCCTTTGTGACTCAGTCACTGGCGCCCAGCCCAGCACTTGCTGTGGTCACTGTCACTGGTAACGAGTGTTTTTATGATGGTCCCCGTAAGAGTGTGGCTGCCAGCAGATGTTTTCTGGAGTCAGGCCCGGTGGAGGCAAGGACGGAGGACTGAGGGGAGGGAACAGTTGACTGAGAGTCAGCTCAGGAATGTAGTAGAACAGACATTCCTTCGCCTGGTCTTCCCCCCACCCCAGATCTCCAGGCAGAGGATTTTCTCCAGTCCCTGTGTTTCCTTCTCTTCCTGAAACACCTTGAATCAGGCCATGAGGGTGACAGCGGGCCAAGTGGGGAACCTGCCTCCGGGGGGCTCTGTCAAGACAGTGCTGACTTCGATTGTCATATGGTGGCAGCCTGGAGCCTGGTGTCGAGAAGGATCCCGAAGGTACCGTGCAGGCTCAGGAAAGAGTGCTGTGGTTGATTAGTTATGTCTGTTAGGTGCATGGAAGTGGGCGGTGGTGGTGATGCACATTTCACAGGTTCACTACTGAGTATTGACCGGTCAATACTCTGACTTTGATTTACGGAGATGAATGAATGTTTTTAAAGAGGTGTTAAATCCTTTTACATTTGTATGATTATTTTTTATTTTTAAATGTATTTTATTGATTACGCTATTACAGTTGTCCTATTTCCCCCACTTTATTCCCCTCCGCCCTGCACACCCCCTCCCACCAGCATTCCCTCCCTTTAGTTCATGTCCATCGGTCGTACATGTAAGTTCTTAGGCTTCTACAATCCCTATACTATTCTTACCTCCCCTGTCTATTTTCTACCTACCATCTATGCTACTTACTCTCAGTACCTTTACCTCCTCTCTCCCCCTCCGACTCCCCTTTTGATAACCCTCCATGTGATCTCCATTTCTGTGGTTCTGTTCCTGTTCTAGTTGTTTTTTTTTAAGTTGGGTTGTTAATAGCTGTGAGTTTGTTGTCATTTTAGTGTTCATATTTTTTAATTTTTTTTTCTTAGACACATCCCTTTAACATTTCATATGATAAGGGCTCGGTGATGATGAACTCCTTTAACCTGAACTTTTTGGGAAGCACTTTATCGGCCCTTTCATTCCAAATGAAAGCTTTGCTGGATAGAGTAATCTTGGATGTAGGTTCTTGCCTTTCATGACTTGGAATACTTCTTTCCAATCCCTTCTTGCCTGTAAGGTTTCTTTTGAGAAATGAGCTGATGGTCTAATGGGAACTTTTATGTAGGTAACTGTCTCCTTTTCTCATGCCACCTTTAAGATTCTCTCCTTATATTTAATCTTGGCTAATGTAATTATGATGTGCCTTGGTGTGTTCCTTCTTGGGTCCAACTTCTTTGGGCCTCTCTGAGCTTCCTGAACTTTTTGAAAGTCTGTTTTCTTTGCCAGACTGGGGAAGTTCTCCTGCATTATTTGTTCAAATAAGTTTTCCACTTGTTGCTCTTCCTCTTCCCCTTCTGGTACTCCTATAATTCAGATGTTGGAACGTTTAAAGATATCCTGGAGGTTCCTCAGCCTCTCCTCATTTTTTTGAATTCTCGTTTCTTCATTGTTCTGGTTGAATGTTTCTTTCTTCCTTCTTGTCCAAATCATTGATTTGAGTCCCGGTTTCCTTCCCGTCTCTGTTGGTTCCCTGTAGATGTTTCTTTATTTCACATAATTCGACCTTCATTCCTGCCTGGGTCTTTTTTATGCTTTTTTATGCTGAAGTACCCAGTGAGTTCCTGGAGCATCCTGATCACCAGTGTTTTGAACATGCATCTGATAGGTTGGCTATCTCTTTGTTGCTTAGTTGTATTTTTTCTGTAGCTTTGACCTGTTCTTTCATTTGGGGCATTTTTTTTGTCTTGGTGCACCTGTTACGTGGTGAGGGGCGGAGCCTTAGGTGTTCACCAGGGCGGGGCAACCCAGGCGCTGGGTTGTGATGCTATGTGTGGGGGAGGGGTCTGAGAGGGAACAATGGCACTTGCTTTGCTCTCTGCTGGATTTCAGTCACTTCCCCTGCTACCCACAAGCAAATTGAGCCCTTCTGGTGCTGATTCCTGGGTGGGCGGGCTTGTGTACATCCTAGGACTCTGTGGGTCTCTCCATCGAACTCTCCTGTGAGGCTGGGAGTTTCTCCCAGCACCTCAACCCCCACAGGTGTTTTCAGTGAGAGGTTTGAGGTTTTATTTCCCCCGCACTGGGGCCCTGGTTTGTGCATTCCGTCCCGTTCCCCAGTTGTTCCTCCCGGTTTATCTGCTCACGAATGTGGGACCGCTCAGTCTGCAGTCCACCACCTCACCTTGAGCCTGTCTGCCTGGCTGCCTGTCTCCGCCCCTCATATGGGGCTGGATGAATGCTGCTTTCTTACCTCCTTGGTTGCAGTTCCATATGGTTTGATTTTCTATCAGTTCTGATTGTTTTTGTTTTTACATTGGTTGTTGTCCTTGCTTTGGTCATGTGAGGAGGCACAGTGTGTCTCCCTATGCCTCCATCTTGGCCGGAAGTCCTCAAGAAGAAATTCTTAACCCTTCGTAGAAACAGTTGAAGGGGTCAGGGGTGGCCAAGTTAGGATTCCTTTACAAAAACTTAGCAGTTAAGATTTCTTCCTGATAGTACTTTTAAGACTTAGGTCTTTTGCTGTTGTTTAAAAATAGGTATCTTAGTTTTTAAAAAAATTATTGACTGACTTTAGAGAGGAAGGGGAGAGAGGGAGAGAGAGAAACTGATCTGTTGTTCCACTTATTTACACATTCATTGGTCAATTCCTGTATGTGTCCTGACACATCGGGACACTGCTCCAACCAATGCTACCTGGCCAGGGCTAAAGATTAGGTACTTTAATTTTTTGACCAGATACGGCATTCACATGCATTCGCATGCATTCATTCACGTGTAAATGGCACTAAAGGGCCTGGAATAGCCAGAGCTTCCCCTGCCGACCTGCAGCCACCTTGGTGCCCTTCCTGGGGGAGGCCCATTGCCCGTGCTGAGTGAGAAGCCCAGCTCTCTCCGTAAGGGGCCAGATGGCAAACCACGGGCTTTGTGTGCTCCTCAAGGAGGAATCGTATGCAGACACAGGCACGTACCTCTACGTGTCCTCTCCCACAAGGGCACAAAAATGGCGGCGTGATATGGAGAGTGCTCTGGACTTGGCTTCTACCAGCTAAACCAGGCTTGGCAAACTGTGACCCACAGACTCACAAGCCACATCCAGCCCATCACCAGCTTCTGCAGTTTTCTTGGGTTGCACGTCCATGTCCATATGCCGTGGCTGCTTTCGTGCTTCCTGGGCAGAGCGGAGGAATGGTGACAGAGACCACATGGCTCACGAAGCCTGGACTATTTCCTCTCTGGCCCTTTCGAGAAACAGTTTGCTGGCCTCTGAGTGAAACAGTAGGCCTTAGCCTTTTCGTGTTGGTGCAGAAGGAGCCCCGCCCACTCTTCTTCAGGGCAGCGTGCTCTTCCATTTTGTGGCTACACCATCATTCACTTCACCAGGCCTCCTGCTGGGCGTTTAGATCATTTCTGACCTTTTGATGCTGCAAAGAATGCTGCAGTGAATCACCTTATGCTTACCTCGCTTTCCACAAGTGTGACTATATTCGCAGGCTGAACTCCTAGAAGTGCAAGTGCTCCAGCAAAGCACGCTGCGTTGATTGTTCCGATAGCTCTTGCCAGATGGTGCTCCAGGGAAGTCTACCAACTACCCTCACCAGTGTCATAAAAGTGATCGTTTGTTTGCCCATCTGTGCCAGCAGAATGTTCTTAAGCCTTTTGATCTTTACCAATCTGCTTAGGTGAAAAAAAAAGAAAAGAAATCGCAGTGTAGTTTGCATTGCATGCCTTTCATTCTGGTGAGTTGCATCTCCTTTCGTGCATGTAAGGGAAGGGGCCGGTGGCTCCTTTCTGCTGCTGGTTGGAGGATCTTCTGGGGGTGGTCAGGGGTGGGGCAGGTGGTCCTCTCTTTCTGAGTCGCTTTCACAAACAAGCTTGTGGGGAACAAAAGTCTTAAGGACAAACACAGGACGGCTGTTAATGTCATCGACGTTCCAGACGTCGGGGTCGGGGGCCCAGGGGGACTCTGGAGGGGTGCTTCCATTCTGCTCTGGACTCGGAAAGCTAACTTGCAGAGGCTCCAGCTGTCGTCTTCCTCCCCTGGGCTCCCTCCGTCGGCACAGGCTGCCGCGTGGGCCTCCAGCTCTTTGATGGGGACCACGTGGCAGGCGCTGTATTTGCAGCTGGCCGCCTTTTTGGCTTTCTTGGGGTTCTTCTTCCTGCATGATGCCAGGCGGTACTGGAATCTGCTGAGTGGGACGTGGTGGTGAGGGTCGTAAGGGCAAGTTTCTAAGGCTTCTGGCTGCATGACCGGGTTTCTCTGGAAGCAGAGCAGCTCAGCCCCCCAGAGTCAAAATGAAACGCCCCTCATGGAAAAGTCCTTTAGCCAGAAGGATGGAGCTGTCCTCCGCCTGGCGCTGGCCCTGGGAACTCTGTAGGCAAAGCTCTTAACTCGCATTCCCTGCTCCCTGGGGCCACAGAAGGTGGGTTAGGAAAGGGCCGAGGGGCTGCCAGGAGCTGCTGGACAGAGGGCGGAGGCACCAAATGGCACGTGAGCTGAAGGACTCCAGACGGCAGAGTCAGAAACTCAGCAGCCCTGCAGGGAGGTGGAGGGGGCATGTGCCACCCCCACCGCCGTGATTCTCAGAGTCACAGTGTGTGATGTCAGGGGGCCATCCGGGTGGTCACCATGGGCAGCCTGCGTCATCAGGGGACGGCTGCTTGTCAGCACTTTTGGGGGACGGGATGGCTTTGGGACAGCTGCTGTTTAAAGTTGGGATGTCTGTTGTCATTTAGCTGTCTTTAAACTTAAATATTTAATGTGATTCCTGATATATTTGGCTTTAAATCGACTCTTATTTTGTGCTCCTTTTGTGCTACTCTTTGGCTTATTTTTTCCTTTCTTTCCTTACCTTAAATAGACAGTTTTTAAAAAAATTTTTCACGTTTTCCTACTATTTTGTAAGTTATACACTTACCATTTGGTAGGGACTCTACAGATTAAAATATTCATAGACAAGCTATCAAGATTTAAAGTTAATAACAGTTTTACCCTCTTCCTGAGTAATACAGGGCTGGGTCTTCGTTTGCGCGCCCCCCCCTCCCCCGACTGATGTGACTGCCCTGGACAGTTGTTTATATGGCAAATAATACAGGAACTAGTAAATAATAACACAAGGATGAATTCTGTTCCGCATCCGCACAACTGTAAAACCTACGTTTGCCCAGGCCTGTATTTTAAGCCTAAGTTTTAAAAACTTGACTATTGCTATTGTCATTTTCCATTGTCAAAGCTGGTTTTCACTCATTCTCAGTGTTCACCGCCCGCCGCCTGCCCTTGTAACTCAGATCTACCAGTGGGATCACGCTGTTTCTGCTGGAAGTTTACCTGTTAGACTTTCCTTTGGACATACTCTCTTGGTTTTGTTTGTCTGAAAATGTCTTTATCCCACCCTGTTCTTAAAAGATATTTTTGCTAAGTATAGTGGTGTTTTCCTTCTTCACATCCAAGCCGAGTTCCGTCCCTTCTCGCCTCCACCCTGCGGCCGAGAAGCTAGAACTCCACCAGCGGCTGGCTCCGTCAGAGGGCAATCAGTTCCTTGTTGTGGGTCTGTTTTAAGAACGTTTCTTTATCTTTGGGTTTCCCACAGTGTCCCTCTGATGCTGAGCAGTGAGTTTCATTTTGTTTCCTCGTTAGACCTCTCGAATCTGCGGGCGACTGTCTCCATTCCGTCCTGGCAAACACGCAGCCATCGTCTCTTCAAACTCTGCCTCTCCCCTTCTTCTCTAGCCCCCCCCTGACATGAGAGCTGTCCCTTCCGCTGACAGTGCAGCGTCCAAAGTGCGTCTCACGGGCACGTCCAACGTCAGGGGTCAGGGAAGTACAGTCTTATCGTGTGTGCCCAAGGAGGGGGGTAGGAACTTTGCCAAGTGTCCTAAGAACGTCCCCAGCCTGTCCCCTTTGTCACCAGCACTCATTTCCCTTTTCTGCACAAGTACGAGGGAGCCCCTCCTCCTCGAGGGAGAAAACCCAAAGTCTCAGCTCGGCGTGGGGGGACGTGGCTTGGTCAGTACTCACTGGGGGCTTCCTGAGCTCTGGCAGGACCCCACTCTGGACTGGTGGCGATTCTCGTGGCGCCAACCACGCTGTCTCCTGTGAGGAACGAGGGGTCCCCGGGATCACATTCACTTTGCCAGCCCCCGCCCCCGGCTGTCTCCTGCTCTGCTTTGCCGAGGAGGTGTCCTTGGTAAATTGGAACTTCCCCACCGTTGACGTGACTGAGAGCCTGATTTCTCCGAGCCTGCAATCCAGGATCAGGGAAACCGACAGGGCCCCCCGGGGGTGACTGGTGGCTTGGCCTCTGCTCTTACCCAGAGCCCTGCGCGGTGCCCTTTGATGACACTGGCGGTGCTTTTTAGATTCCAGCCCCATACACTTTCCTCTGGCCCATGACCAGGGCTGGTACAGGCTCGGTAATTCAGGCATTGGTAAGAGCCCGTGAATGGGGACGGTAATTTCATCTGTCATTAAAATCCACGTAGGAAGGGCAGGGCATTGGCTGTAGTCGGCTTCTGGGCAGCCAAGTGCCCATTCGTGTGACAGGCCAGCATTCAGTCCATTATGGAGGGAGGGAAGGCCGGGCTTGTTAATGCTTCTCATGGATGTCTTGAGTGGTCCTCAGACCTGCAGCCTTCTCCCAGGATCTGCCCCAAGACTGGAACCTGGCAGATCGCTCACCATGGTAACACAAGGGGAGAGAGGGATGCAGACAAACCTGTCTGTGTGTGCATGGCTCATATTGCAAGCGAGGTCAGGTCTGCTGTCTGCTCACGTTCTGCACCAGACCCCCCACACTGATCATCTCCAGAGGTGCTGCCGAAAGGTGGTAGTGCGGGCGCAGAGGGTAGAAGGTCACAGAGCGTGTAGAAACGGTGTTTTCTGGACGTGAGAGACGGTGTGTCCTAGCCGGCCGCGTCGCAATCATCAGCATGAGTGAGGATGGAGCCGCTGGAAGATGAGTCACTGTGAGTCTGAATCCTTCAGGCACGGAGAGACTTCTAACATCGAGGCCAGCCTCGGTCCCAGAGCTGGCGTCCCCTCCAGAGCAGCCCCACGGGATGGTCCTGCAGGGACAGGAAGCGCCCTGTCTCCCCAGGAGGTCCGCCCCTGGGTGTCTTACTCTGAGCCGAGCTGACGTGGCTCCTCCCAGCCTTTAGCAGTTGGAGTCAACTGCGCCCCAGGCTCTGGCACTGTCCTCCACGATGGAAGGTGACCTCATGCAGTGTGTGTGTGGCCCTGGGGAGGGGTGTCCACCCCA
>PVKM010048557.1:0-11175 GCA_004027735.1 Carollia perspicillata
GTGGCAGAACACAGCACAGGCAGGCAGTTCAGCGCGGAGACTTCTTGGTGAAGTGAAACTTGTGTGAGAGGCCAGTGTGCAGAAATGGCTGCCAGGCTCTTTTAAAAAATGTTATTTGTTTGTTTGTTTACTTATTTACTTATTTGTTCATTCATTCATTTATTATTTGGTCCCAGTTAGCTCCCAGGAACCCTCCTTAGTCCTTAGGGTTCACGATGCAAAGACATTGCAGAAGTGGGCTGCTTGCTACCCACATGGTTATCTTGGAAGCGACCATTCTGAACAGAAGGGACAGAAATTACAAAGAGCCTAAGGTAAGAGTTTCCCAAAAATAGCATGGGGCTCAGGGTAGTTTATGGAACAACATGAATGAAGGGAGGGAGGGTGGGGTCAGAGTGCTGAAGGAGAGACAGCAAATCACAGGACTTGTAGGGTATAGCAAGGACTTTGGCTCCTACTCTGAAAGCGACAGGGAGCTGCAGGAAGTTTCTGAGCAGAGGAGTGACATGACCTGCCGTACACTTGAACGGGATTGCTTTGGCTGCTGAACTACTAACAGACTGCAGGAAGGCCAGGGTAGAAGTAAAATAAATGCCCACCTTATAACGTTTTTGTCAAGATCACTGAGAAATGCACATGCAGAGCCCCATGCAGCCCTGACACTGATCGCCCTCACTCACTGCAGGAGAGCTGCTGTCCTTTCCATAGACAGGGGTTGTGCTCTGGTTGCAGACACACACACCAGGGGGGACTCTGTGTCGTCCCCAGCAACAGTCCCAAGAGACCATATCTCCTTTAAGGTGGCCTGGGAATTGGGATACTGGATTAATATCAGCCACAATCAGCAATGCGGTCCCAAAAGAAAAAAAAAAATAAGCCCAGCACCTAACAGAGTTCTTCAGGCCACGTGAAGCAGCCACCTGTTTACCAGCCCTGCCCGAACCAAGGGCTCTCCTTCACTGAATGGGGTGGGGCCCACAGGCTGTGAGATGCCGGGAATTCAGCTTTCGTCAGAATGTTTACATCTAAATTCCACAGAGCTAGCATTCAAGGGCAGCCATTCACATCCACGTCTTCAAACAAAACACAGAGGGTGCTTCATACTTACTTCCTGTTCACTGTGTTTTGTCGAGAAAAAGCTCAAAGCTACACAACACATGTCCAAATCCATGAACCCTAAAAAATTTCTCCTTATAATCCCATTATTAGACATCAGCTAGGGATGTTTTGTTCTCTGAAGGAGTAGCTGGTTAGTTTTCTTTCTGCTCAATAAATGAGGACGCAGTAATTTGAGGGAGGTTGCCCAAGCAGCCTTGACCTTGTAAACAACTGACTGCGCAGGTGGCACAACCCTTCCCTTTCTCCCGAGTTCTGCTCACAGATGGTGGAAGACTCCTCATTCCCACGGCTGCCTGCACTGCACTGCTGCTCCTGGGAGGGTGTGCAGGAGTTGACTCGACAGTGTATGGAGTGTCTGTTTTGTGCCAGGTGCTATTCTGGGTGCCAATGGTACAAGACTCTGCTCTCCGGGAACTTAGCCTCAAGGGTGCATGGGGTTTAAGAGAAAGAGGTGAGCATGAGAAAGAATAACCTACCTCCAGATCCTCCCTTTCCTCATGTCTCCCTCCCTGACCACTCTCATCAGATAGCCTTGGGCAAATGCCAACAATAGCCTTCTTTGGGAAGGAAAATACTTGAGAACAAATCTAGGCTTTCTCCTGAAATGTAGATGAATCATGGTTTACTTTTCAGGGCTCTAAGCACACACCACATCACCTATGTACACTCGTGTTGGTACATGTGATGCTGAGCAGAAAGGAGGGGAGGGGACATGTGTGGCAACTTTACTCATAGCAAACAAGTAGAGGCCAGGAATATGAGCTTTCTAATTTTTAAGTATTTTTTGAAATTTTGGAATTTCCCCCTTTAATTATTATTTCTAACTATTTTAGTTTTAGTTTCTACAGTAACTGTTTTTCAGAGGGTGTTTAGAGTTACCCACCATACAAGACACTTTTGGTTGCCTGCTAAATACCCTTTTCCCTTTCTACCACCCCATCAGAATCCTGATTTCATTCAGAGGTCCCATTTCCACTTATGATGCCTGGCTGGGTGACATTCCTGACTCCAGGGGTAATGTGATATGTGATCAGCCTTAGCCAACCAGCTTAGGGCATCCCAGGGAAGTGCTAACACTTTGGGATGGACATCTGACCTAAGGTGGTTTCACCACACTAAATGGAAGATATCTGTGGTTGGGGAGAACTTTGTTTCTCTCTTTCTCCAGCTGGATCAAAGCAAGAGATTAGAGTTAACACTATGAACGGCAGAGCCTGAGCTCCCCCCAACTAAGCTCTTAAATGAATCAAACCTGAGGCTGTTAGAGATGATAAATTTCTTCATCATCTAAGCCAATCTGAGTCAGGTACTCTGTTACTTGCAGCCCAAAGCATTATATCAGATACACGCTGGAATTGTCACAGCTCTGGGCAAAGGCAGGATTTATTTGCAGTTCAGATTTCAAGCAGAAAAAGATTCTTCACATCACAGAGTCATTTTAAACCACTTCTGTTTTTATGGCAGGAAGAAAGAAAGTTGTGCCAGAGCACAAAAATCTGATCCTGGCAGAGAACAGACCCAGAATTCTCAGGTTGGATTTCAACACTGCATACCCACTGCTCTGAGTACTCAACAATGGAATCATAAACAGGTTCATAAGGAAACATCATCGTAGCAACAGGGTTCTGAAACAGAAGTCCTACAGATGGCTTAACTGTGTAGGACAAGAATAATGGAGGACATAGGCAAGAGAATCCAGATGGGACTACTCTATCCTTAGTGGAGAGGAATGGGAGGCAGTAACAGAAACAACTGCATATCTTGCATATTCTTTACCTTAAAATATGTCCAGTATATATATGTAGTAATGTTATTATTTTTCTTATGGACTGTTCAGTCACCCTCAGCTGATCCCATTCTTAAACCCCAAAATGAATTCTAAGTATTGCTATCTATAGATATATTGATAGATTACAGTTAACCCTCTCTGGTAGGTTGTTTGCAAAACTGGCTGCATTAATTCCAACCCTGGAAGCATAGGCCTCTATTAAGTGGTTTTGCTGTTCTTGTTCTCAAGATTGACTTTTCCTCCCCTTAACATTGCTGATCTTGTCCCGTGACTTGTTATAACCAAGAGAATGCAGCAGAAATAACACTGTGTGACTTCAGAGCCTCAACTTTAAGACGTCTTGCAGCTAGCTTTCTCTCTTGCCCTTTTGCTGCCCTGAGTCTGCCATGAAAGAAAGCCCATGGCCTCCTTGGGGAGATAGAGTTTCTGCAGACTGCTTTTTATTCTCTTCATTCATCCAACAGACAGTTAAGGAGTATCTATCAGGAGCACCTATGGCTATCACAGGTAGCAAGTCTGGCAAGGTCTCTCTGCTCTTGTGAAGAAGAGGCTAGCAAAGGACTAATGGCAATAAATAATGCAATGCCAGACAGTAATAAATGCCATGGAAACAGCAGGGCAGGCTATGTCACAGGGAGTGATTGGAAGAGAGTAGGGAGGGAGTGCTGGTTCAGATCGAGTGGTCTTAGGAAGGGTTCTTCATATAGAAAACATTTTAGCTGAATCCAGACTAACAAGAAAGAGGCAGTCCGGTAAAGACCTTGGGAGGTAGAATCCCAGGGAGATGAAGGGCAAGTGCAAGGGGCTCTGGCAGGAGGGGACTGAGCATGTTCTAGAGAGAATGCACCTTGGAGCAGGAGGTGGTGACTGTGGGGAAAATGCTACTTTTAAGCTGCACTCTCATAGACCAAATCTGTTCCATACACATCTGCGCTATTGTCCCAATACACACAAATCTTAGAAATGGCATTGACACGCACCAAATATGTTACTGAATGTTCACCAACTTTCTCTCATGAGTAGAGGGATGGTGAATTTGTTGATGTTAAAAGTTCTTGGGAAATATTAGTAGCCACTACCTGCTCTGACTTTGTGATACTGCATTCACTTGTTCAAAATTGACTTTCCATTCTTTCTTCTATTCTGAGGAAAATCAAAACTTTTCAAAGAAGGAAGAGTTTATAGATTTACTCTACACCCTTCTGGAAAGAACCAAGACCCATATACAACAGATGAACCTGAGTGTAGTTGGTGGTACAAGCAGAAAAACCAGCAATCCCCTTTAGGCAAGTATCTCTGTATTCTTGATACAAATCCCTTCCCATATAAACACTATTTGTTATCTCCAGAGATTCTGCATATTTACATTTCAAATAATTCCAAGTAGAACAAGGACTGTATACTTTATCACCTTAGCAGGCAAAGATTATTACCAATAGAGATTATAAATAGAGTTATTCATAATGATATAAATTGAAAGCAGATTTGCTTTTACTGGCTGACACCAAAATTGTCCTGGAACTATCTCCAACCTACTCTCCGAGTCTTGTTTACCATAATGGACTTTCCCGCTGTTTTGCCTTGTCTTTGACCCTGCACACCAAGCCGGATGCTCCTGAATTTAAAGGAGAAAGTGATTAATGTCGCAAGCGCACAGTCGGCAGAACTCGTCCAGGCCAGTGGGGACCCAGCAGAAGCCTGATAAATAATAAACACCCCTCTCACACTCCAACTCTCCCTCTCCCTGGAGCTTTCGGGCAGCCCTTTCAATGAGAGGTCACTTATTTTAAAGCCAAATATTCCTCGGTGCTATTTGAAACATTTATGCCATGGTCAGGAAAAAATATTTACATCTAAAAATGCTGAACCATGAAACTCTAGCCACAGGAAAGGTTACTTGCATAAAAAAGGAAGAAGTTTGTCTCAACATAATTTCCATAATCATTTTTTCTTCTCATCAAACTCTCACCTCTGCTTTGCCTTGAGAGACTACTCGGGTATCCCTTCATCGGCCTCACATTTCTCTATGAGACAAACCCGCAATCGAAAGCCTTTAGGTTGAATGTAAAATTCCTTTAACGATGAGAGGGGAAATAACAAAGAAAATCTGTCCTGGGAATATAGATAATAGGAGAAGAATGGTTTTGTGAAAGTAAAGAACAACCGTGGATTTCAAATTCCTGCTGTGTTGGATGAACTGAATTAGAAATGGCATACCTGGTTTCCGATTCCATGCTAATCGCAAGTTAATGAATGCTATAACTCAGTTTTGTTTTCAGATCATTTATGTCTCCTCCCACTACTACCTATTATCTTTCTGCCTTACTGCTCCTTGGGTCTGCTCTGATGGCTATCAGCTCACTAGAAATTGTGCTTTCTCTTTCTCATGAGCAGTAGAGGAAGTCAAGGCACAGGGGATGAGGGACTGTGGGAAATTCGGTGATCACTGAGCGTATGAACAGAGAAAAGTGATCAGTTGGATGTGGAGAGAAGGCAGACGTGGGAGGAAGGAAGAGATGACATCATACCATTAAAAGGGTCTCGTTGGCACTTCAATGACTGGGCCAGAGGTAGCACTCAGGCCTACTTCATCCCAGCATGTCAAGATTATTCTATTTTAGTGGTGGCTCCGTCATAAATTGCCTCCTCCCGGTCCCCATCTAAAGTTGCAACTCTGAATCTCGCCTCTGACCGAGATTTGATACCACATCATTCAAACCCCTGAATTTCAGTTTCTTTATCTGTAACAGGAAATCATGATGCACTAAAATAATACAGGCAGCAGCCCGTGCTACAGTAACTTCCCCAGTACTTCAGGGTGATCCTGGTAGATTTTATGTGTCTGGGAAATTCCTTCATTCATTTTTTTCATGTATTCTTGTAGTCAATGAAATATTTACTGACTACCTGTTAACAGATACATGCCTTGATGCAGCCCCTAACCTGAAGGAACTTGCAATCCAATGAGAACTCAACGGAGAGATGCCCAAAGGGCCTTCACAATCTGTTAAAACTTCTGGTCTCATTTGCATCTTAATACTTGAGCCTGATGGATCACCGAAACAGATTTTAAGGTAAAAGTCACTTTCTCAGAGCTATGCAAGCCACGACTTAGTTTTTACTCTATAGCGGCCAATATAATGAAACACGCAATATAGAAGAAAGGAATTTAATTTTCAAACCGAACAAATAGGTGTATTTATGCTAACTTTTTCAAAGCTTTAGCTATATTAAAAAGGAATCCCACTTTGATGGACCTTCCACGAGACAGTACCCAGTCTCTTTCAGCCCTTTTGGGTGTGATCGGAGGCTCATCCCCAACAGAATCAATATCACCAAGGGAAAGCTAGCAGGGGGAGATGCCAACACCGTGTTCTGTTCGTTTGTAGTATAAAAGGTAAAGAACACTGCTTATTCCCTTCAATGTCTTTTGGGTACCTGAGTTCAGGGTTAGAGATATATTGCTGATCTACTTATTTTTTGCTTTTCCCACATAAAATAGATTGACATGTGGATTCCAGAAAGGCATTGTGTCTGGCTCGACCCTGACTATAAAGAGAAACAAAGAATCTGAGAAGAACACAAACAGACTCCAATAAATCTGATCAACTGGTCTTAGATAAAGAAGCAAAGGCAATACCATGGAGCACAGGCAGTCTTTTCCACAGATAGTGTGGGAACAACTAGACAGATACCTGCAAAAGGAGAGAGAGAATTGAGACACAGACCTACACCCTTTACAAAAATTAACTCGAATGGATCATAGACCTGAATGTAAAGTTTCAACTAGAAAACTCCTAGAAGACAACATAGGAGGAAATCCAGATGACTTTGGGTATGATGATACCTTTTTGGATAAAACCAAAGACACAATGCATGAAAGAAAGAATTATGCTAGACTCAATTAAAATTAAAAATTTCTACCCTGTGAAAGACATTGTCAAGAGAATTAGAAGACAAGCCACAGACTGGGAGAAAAACACATGCAAAAGACACACCTGATAAAGGGCCGTTGTCTAAAATATACAAAGAACTCTTAGAATTCCACAGTAAAAAAATGAACCACCTGATTAACAATCGGCCAAAAACCTTAACAGTTACGTCACCAAAGAAGATATGCAAATGGCTAATGAGCACATGAAAAGATGCTACACACATCATGTGTCCTCAGGAAAATGTGAATTAAAACAACAAAGCGATACCACTACACAACTCTTAGACTGGCCAAATCCAAAACACAGACAACAGCAAATGCCAGCAAGAACATGGAGCAACGACTCCTCTGATACATCGCTGGTAGGGATACAAAATGACACGGCTCCTCTGGAAGACAGCTTGGCAGTTTATTCCAAAAGTATACTCTTACCATAGGATCCAGCAATTGTGTCCCTTCGTATTTATCCCAAGGCATTAAAAACTTATGTCCACACCAAAACCTTCACATGGATGGTTATAGCAACTTTATTTATAATTGCTGAAACCTAGAAGCAACTAAGATGTTCTTTAGTAGGTGAATGGATACATAAATTGTGATATATCCAGACAACGAAATATTTATTTGGTGCTAAAGAAGAAATGAGCTATCAAGCCATGAAAAATCAAGGAGGAACCTTCAATGCATATTTCCAAATGGAAGAAGCCAACCTGAGAAGGCCACACCCTGTGTGATTCCAAATACATGATATGTTGGGAAAGACAGAACTACGGAGGCAACAGAAGAATTGGTGGTTGCCAGGGCAGGATGGAGAGGTAAGGAGGGGAAGCACAGGGGCGTTTAGGGAGTAAAAATACTCTGTACATTATGAGGATGGAACCTGTCCTCATATATTTGTTCAAATGCATAAAATATATAACACCAAAGTGAACATTTGGGTAAAGTGTGAACTTGGGGTGAGTGTGATATGTCAATCCATGTGTGCTCTTCCTTATTAAAAATGCACCACTCTGGGAGGTAGCCAAAGAACATCTGTGTATAACCTGTGAACAGAGACAACAGTGTGGTGATGGCCAGAGGGAAGGGGAGCGGGGTCTTGGAGGAGGGGACAAAGTGGGGGAAATGGGGACATCTGCAATAGCCTCAACAACAAAAATAAAGAAAAAAAAACTCCACTCTGGTGAGTGATGTCGATAATGGAGGACAAGACACATGAGTGGAGTCAGGAGTATGGGAGAAAATCTCTGCAACTTCCTTTCCACTTTATTGCAAACCTAAAACTGCTGAAGACAATAAAGTCTTTAATTTAAAAAAAGAACATAAATATGACCAATCTATTTGGTTTTTGATATGTTTAGCAAACTCACTACATATTCCAAACTCTCTTTATTCAACATAATTATCAGTATTTACCAATTTTTTTAAAAAATGAGTTATTAATTTTACATGAAATGACTGAGAAAATACATTTAAATATGTAAATTTAAGGAAGAGGGCGTGCAGGGGAGGACCTTACTGAACCTATTTTCTTGATTTACTGTTCTAATTATTGCATCACTTTTCACCCCAACTACTAATTTTTAAGTGCTGTCCCCAGATAAGGCCGAATGATACCCAGCACCAGCACACTTACCAAATAATTTTGAGACGTGAAGACAGAGAAAGGAAGATTGTCTCAAGGCCACAGAACTAGAAAGCTCACTGACACAAAACTCATTGTTCCTGAACCGAAAGACTGACATAGACTAGACTGCAACAAGGAAGAGATGGATTAAAGAGAGAAAGGCTTTCTCTCTGACCGCAAAATAGGCAGCTGATTCAGTCGGTGGAGTGGTGGACAAATCTACCTGTAGTGTTCCATTGATCTGGAGCAGAGTTGAGTCCATCAAAACCATCATTTGGGAAAAGAGCAGAATCGTTATCAGGGACTTTACATTAAAACATGTGACAGCCTGGATGGACCTGGAGAACATTATGCTAAGTGAAATAAGCCAGTCAGAGAAAGACAAGTATATGATTTCACTTATATGGGAATCCAATGAACAAACTGAACTAACAAGTAAAACAGAGCCAGACTCATAGATGGAGAGCAGGCTGACAACTATGGCTGGGTAGGAGAGGGTAGGGAATGGAAGGATTGAGCAAAACGTAATAAGAACTCATGGCCATGTGCAACAGTGTGGTGATTGTGAGGGAAAGGGCAGCAGGTGGAGGTGGAAGAAGGTATAGGGGCGATAAAAGGTAATGTAAAAAATATAATAAAAAATGAACTATTCTAAAAAGAAAAATGAACTTGTGTTCTGTAATGGATGATTGACATGTGCAAGTATTTTTGGCCTAGACTATTCTAAATCATGCATTCATTCTCTACTTAAACTAGAAGGTGATACAACTAAGCTACCAGTGAACACTTCTCACTTTCATCTAAATGAACTATGTTGATTTTATGCCTCCTTTTCATCACACACACACACATACACACACACACACACACACACAATTAACTGTGTCATGCTTAGGAAAAATTAATCATTCAAATGGATGTTGTCCATTCAATTCAACAAACTCTTATTCAACATCTCCATCAGGGGTGCTTACCCTCCCCCTTTGAGGGCTATAGTCCACTTTCAGAATCTGAAGAAATCGGATGGACCCCTTGCATAGAAAAATGACACATACACAGTGATTGACATGCATACATTCTCAAACACACAAAATACCATATATCAATTTCAGATATTTCACAGATTCTCTGAATCTGGGTTGAGAACCACTGTCCCATGGAACTGAGGTAGATACTAAAATCCTGAAGGAAAGAAGACAGGGTCCCATGCATAAACCATGAAGCAAAATGTATGACTAGGAAAATAATAGCTTGATGACCCTGTAATGCAGGTAGAAAAGGAAGTCAGAAGGCAAGTGGTGGGCAGGATTCAGGACATTAAAGATCGTAAACATCCTGCTAAGGAATTAAACAGGGTGCCCTAGCCTAGTGTTTCTTAGTGTGAGCCAAAGACATTTGCAGAGAATCATTATGACTTAGTGTCATTTGATGATTTAACATCTTTAGGGAGGGGACCCACAAATATGCATTTTGATGTTGTTACTCAGATTATGCTGATGTATATTAAAATTTAGTGTGGTGGACTGGGAGAGAGGACACGGTTGTTGAGAAGGTAACAGCAGCACAAAAGATTCTAAGGAAGGCTGGAAATGATGACCAGATGCTCATTTCAGACAGAGCACTCTGCAGGCTGCCGAGGATGGTTTCCACCAGGCCAGACTGAAGGGTGACCAGTCATGAGATTACTAGTGTGGTCGCCCTGGGGAGAGATGTTGCAACACAAAGCAAGGTTTCGAGGAAAGCACAGATGAGGAAGACTTTCAAGGGGTAAAACTGATAGACTGCATCATTGAGAAGTGGAGAGAAGGACCCAAGGACCAACAGAGTTATTTGGCTTGAGAGACTGGTGCCACCAGGATGGGGAACCTGTGTAAAGAGATGATTTAGAAGAAAAAAATCAAAACATAAAGAGCTGAGGTTTGGGTTTTAAGTACAATGCTTAAGGAGCATCTAGGTGGAGATAAACATAGACCTGGATTCAGGTAGAGGTGTCAGTGTGTGAAAGACTTCAGACATCAAGGTAGGCAAGTCTCTTCTCCTGTCCAAGTGCATGTATTGAGTTCAGGTTCTAGGTGTCACCCAGTCTCCCAGAAGAGAGGGGTTGTGTTTTTCTGTTCCCTCCTCATTGCTAACTGGGAGATGGTTTTTGGAAGGAAGCATGGATCAGGGGAAGGCAGAGAGGTCTTTGTCATCTTAAATCTAACACAGGCTATACTTAAAATAACATGGACATTTACTTCATTAGTAAAGTAACATGAATATTGTTTCTTCAAATTTTGAAGAATTCAGTGATTCCATTTCTAGGAATCTGTCCCGAAGAAAATCTCATTTTAAGTTCACAACGATGTATGTACATTGATGGTTCCTTTATCCTGGTTTGGAGGAGGAGGGGGAAGAGGAGGAGGAGGGAGGAGGAGGAGGAGAAGAAGAAGAAATAATCATACCAATCATGAAAAAGGGACTAGTGAAGTAAATCATGGAACATTTATACCTCATTATACTGTACAGAAGGTAAAGAATAAGGTGAATCTAAAAATCCACGCTTAGGAAATTATGTTTTGTAGAAAATGTTCCTGCTACAACTTGCCACCTAAAGAATAACTATTAATTCATTAATATCTCAACTAATAAAAGGTTCATCCAGAATACAAGAGGCAACTTATGCCTGTTAGTACCAACCTGACAAGTAGGAAAACAGGAACAAGTGTT
>PVKM010048558.1:0-11171 GCA_004027735.1 Carollia perspicillata
TGAAGGCCAAGGGCAGAGAGAATGGCCATCGTGACCATGTGGGGAGACTGGGAGCTGTGTCTGCCACCTTAGATCCACCATGTCTGTGCCAGAGGCCACCAAGTCCCCAACAGCCAGAGCCAGTCAGAAGTTTTGGGGGTGGCAGGGCAGGGGGCTGTCTCGTCCTGGGGAGAATGAAAGCTATACCTCAAGGGGGCTGAGCCACCCTGTGCCCAGCCTTGCGATGCTCTGCTTGTCTCAGCTCAGGCCTCCCAGGATGTCGCCGGGCAGGAGGGGAACGGTGACCCAGGGCGCTCTGGTGCCACCAGCTTATCAGTGGTGAGGCTACGGCAGGCGCCCGGGTGCCGTCTGGGAACCGCACACTCACTGCCTGGGCAGACCGGAGCATGGCCCCGGGCAGCGCGGGGCCTGGTAACCCCGGCAGTGAGGGCCAGAGCAGAGAGGCCCCACCCCACAGAGCCCTGGGCTTCAGAAGGACACATGGGTCCCCCCAGGTCAAACCAGGGTCTGTCTGCAGGCAGGACCTCCCTCCCCACCTCTCTTCTGTGCCCAAGAGGCTGGTGCTACCCCCTGCCCCAAAACAGGGTCAGAGCCCCCCCGCCCCGGCCCCAAGTCTCTCCAAGGCCTTTGGTTCCTCTGGTCTGGGCAACAGCCTGCCTTTCAGAGATGAGCAGCAGGCCCCAAAGCGGAGGGGCCGTGCCCTCAGTGGCGGCTGGTTGGGGGTGGCCCTCCCTGCAGCCCCAAGGCGCCGCCCCGCCCCACAGCCCCCAGAGGGGGAGGGCACGGGGAGTCTCGGCTCTTTCCGAAGGCGCCAACATTTCCTCGTCGCCGAACGGAGTAAATGGGACAATTGAGGGGGGCAGTTTTCAAATTGCTGCTTTAACCCGTTTGGAAGTCTGCTAATTACTCTCTCGAGGGAAGAAATGCAGGTTCATTATTATAATGAGCTTTGGGCAAAATGTTTCATCGAGTCTGACAGCCGCGGTGGCTCCTCGAGAGCGGCCTCGCTCTCCAAGGCCCCCACCCGACGCGGAGCTAATTGGCGGGGTCTTCTCGCCCCTGTGCTGTCTGTGTGCCGCTTTGATTCCCTCCGTGCAGAGCCCTGCTTTGATGTCCAGGACCAGATAAGGGGGTGCGGGACTGGGGAGCGGGCTGGGGGCGGGGGCCGAGCTGCTCCGCGAGGCCCCCCGCCGGCCCGCCCGCCCGGGCCCCCAGCCAAGGCGCTGTGTCATGAGGTAACCACACAAACAGTCCTGCCTGAAAAAATATGCTTTTGTTTCACTAATAAATCTCTTGTTGGAACACTCCCCGCGGGCTCTCAGCTCTCCTCCGCCACGCTGCCTGGCCGGGCCTCCTGCCCGGATTGCGCTGGGACCCGCCAGAGACGTGCGGCAGGGCTGGGGGCACAGCACGGGCAAGGGCATGACGGCCAGAGTGGCCAGGCTCCGCCGGTCCTGCCAGGGACGCTCTGCCCTGCCGGGGGCCTCCCCTCCGGCGCCACTCCCACTCCCACCCCGGCCTCCCACCCCCCACACTCGCTCTCCAGCTCTCCTCCCCCACTTCCTCCCCACACGGGCCTCAGCGACCTCTCTCTGCCCCCATCCCTCCATCCTGGTCTTGGCCCTGGGTGGGGGGCACACAGCCTGGGATGGGGGCAGACAAGGATGGTCCTCTGCGCACCCCTGGCAGCCTCCCCTCATGGCCTCACTGGACTCCATCCCCAGGCAGCCCCTTGCTGTCCAAGGCCAGGGGTGGGTGGACAGTGGCCCTGGAGTTTGGAGCACAAAAGGTAGCTCATCCTGGCCTGCCCAGGGCCCTGCTCTGCAGGGACGGGGCCAGCCCGGCTCCTGAGCCGTCTCAGCCAGGATTCGGGGCCATGATAAACACCCTGCCCAACCCAGGCAATGCTGGGGGCCAATGCCAGGAGGATGTGCAGGGCCCAGTGGGCCCTCACGGTGGTGGGTAGCTGGTGTAGCATCCCTGGGCCTGGCTCCCAGCCCTGCTAGTCCCTCCTCCTTGACCCTCAGCTGTGGTCTCTCTGAATGACCACCTGGCTGCCACCCACTGCCCCCCTCTGCACCGACAAGTCTTCCCCTCCCCCACTGGTGCCTATGCTGCAGGCCACGTGGCCCCTGGAGCCCTCCCCCTATCACCTGGCAGCAGCCCCCTCTTGGCTGGTCCCCTGGGGTCTGGCAGGGGTGGGGGGTGACAGCAGAGAGCTTAGTCTGGGCCCTCGCCTGCCCACTTCCCAGCTGTGTGGCCCCAGATGCCCCGCCAGCCTCTCTGAGCCCTGGTGAAGGAGACAGGGCTGCTTGCTCCAGCCCACGGCCTGGCCTATCTGGAGTCCTGTCTGCTGAACCCCTGGCTGCATGCCCGGCACGTGGCCAGGTGGAAGTTCCTGCTTCCCACCCTGTCACGGGTACTGCTGCGGGCACTGACGTGGGCTCACCTTCCCCACCCGAGGCCGAGCACCATCTGCCCGGGCCGTCAGGAGTCATGTGGGCTGCAGGCTGACCCGGCACCCACCCCCACAGCACCCGCCGCACCCCTGCCAGGTCCCAGACTGTGGACGGGGCTGGAGGTGCCACAGGACAGGACAGCACTCCTGGCATTAAGGAGCTGCCCCCAGTCAAAAATAGACCCCATAATTACAGACCTGGGTAATTACCGTGCGGGAACAGAGCAGGGGTCCAGGGAGACCTCTGGGGGAGGGGCACCTGAAAATAGCGCTGGGAACTGCTATTAATAGGCCTGAGGCAGAGCTCCGGGGGGGGAGTGGACAGAAAGAGGCCCCTCATCTCTCCCCAGGTGACTGTCATTCGTGTTTTTTCCCTGGAAGTGTTTAGGCAACTTCGTAGATAATTTGGTTCTATTTGAACTTCTAGAAAATTCAAACGGTGCAGAAAGGCCAGGAAAGAGGACGCCTCCAGAAGGTCCCTTCCCCCCCGAGGGGATCCCTCGTCATCCCAGAAATACCCATCATTCCGGACATGGCCGTGCCCCTGGCCTTGGGAAGCGAGGGTGGGCAGACAGGCGGTTGCGTGAGCAGGCGGATGGGGGGGGGGCCGGTGCCTTGGAGGGTGGGAGGATCGAGTGAGTGATCAGTCAACAGATGATGATGGGTAGGCCGGTGGGTGGACAAAGAGACACATCGCATGAAACTATGGTGAATCTGGTACCACAACTTTTGATTTATTCATTTCTCTTAACAAAGTGGAAAAGAAAGAGCTGCTGAATTCAGATAAACATTTTTTCACCCGAGGAGGGGTGCATTTCTAAACGTGACTCAGGGTACAGGGGACCCGTGGGAGGCTGGAGTCCCCATGGGTTTGCGGTCTCCCTTCACTTGATGTGGTCTTGGACAAGACTGCAAGCCCGCCGCCCCCCTTCCTGTCCCCAGCACGCGTCAGTCGTGTGGCTGCGGCAATCACCACCTCGGTCCGGCTCGCGCCCACTCGGGTGCCGCTCTGAGGTCCTGCCTCCCGTCCGCAGCTTAGCTTGGAGTCGGGGTGAACGTGGCCCCCTCCTACACGTGCCCCTTCCTCAGTTCTCTGTACTGATTTTGATTTATCTCCTGATTGGTTGGACTTCTTCCTCAAGTAAATGATTCTGGAAGGTCCCTCCGTTCTGCCTGCTTTCCTGTCCCCTTCCCGTGCCCCGAGCAGGGCTGCTGCCCCACCTCTCGGGCAGCCCCAGTCCCGGCTGCACTCCCCTGCAGGCACCCCCTCCCCCAGATGTTCCCCAAGGTCTCCACGATCGGGACTCACCCCCACGACTGTTCTAGGTTGGGCTCACTGCTCTCCAGGTCTGCGTGCCCTTTACCATTTCCTTCACTGCAGTTCTCAGCTGACTTCTCAGTAAGAAACGTGGGGCAGTGCGGGTCCTGAGTCCTCACACATCGGGGAGTGTCTTCGTCTGGCCGCTATGCCCTGCTGATAGTTTCACTGGGTATAGAATTTCAAGCTGACAGTGGTTTTCCGTCAGAACTTTGAAGACGTCATCCTGGTCGCCCGGCACCCGCCTCATCGGCACGCCTTCGTCGCTGGTCTTTCCTCCTCTTTCTTGTGGGGGATTTCAGCACAGCCCCTCCGGCCCTGGGGCTGAATCTCTCGGTCGTGTTCCTTTGTGGGCGACTGTTCGTTAATTCTGCGGGGCACATGGTGGGCCCTGTGGAGCCTGGAGACCTTGAGCTCCGGAAAGTTGTCTTGATTATTTCTGATCAGGTCCTTCCAGCTATTACCTCTTCCGTGTCTTTCTAGAATTCCTTTTAATCAGGTCGAAGGCATTTTTCACGAAACTTCCAGGTCTCCTGACTTCCCTCTCTTTCAGTTCAGATGCTTATAGCCTCAACTCACCTCTTCCGGATTCCGGAAGCTTCTTTAGCGCCCCTGCTGTGAACACCCTGCGCATCTCCTCATTCCCTGGGGCTGTCCCAGCTCTGTACCTTCCCTGAGTCTGATGGCACCGGGACCCCTCTGCCCACCCCGCCATTGTGCGCGTCTGCAGCCCTGTCCACTCTCCCCTTCTGCTTCCTGCCGGTCGGCTGGGCCTCTCCTTCCCGTTCCGAGTGTTCTCAAACGTTTGCTTTGGATGTGAGCAGGGACAGTCTTGGCAGCCAGAGGTTGTGTGGACAGTGACTTGGGTGAGGGCTGCTGGTCACTGCACTAGGGGACCCCCCATATCAGAGCACTGAGGCCACTGCTTCTGAAAGCTTGCCTGGAGGCACAAGGCCGGCGGGCCGGAACCCTCTGGAAGGGGCACTGTGGTGTGGCGGAGGGATGGGATGAAGGCCTCGGACACAGCCTGTGCCTGCATCTTCCCTCCTGGTGCTAGGGCAACCTCTCCACTCTCAGAGTGGTAGGGGCACATTGGCCAGGGCATCCCCGCTGTCCCCTGGACTCCTCACCAAGGTGACCTCCAGCAGACACTGACGGTGGTCTTCTCAGCCAGTGTCCACCTCCTGCTTCCCTCCTTCACCCCCAGGACCCTGCTCAGGATCCAGTTGTCAGGAGACCTGCCCAGAGACCTGCCACGGAGCAAGGATTAGTGAGATGTGGCTGGCAGCCACTTGGAGCATCCCCTACGTGGGGCCTGCCGCAGCTGCCTCCATGCCATTGTGAGGTGTGGGCCACACAGGTGTCTGTGCTGTCCCCGCACTGAGCTCCAGACCCTGAGATGAGCGGGGCCTGGGGCAGCACATGGCCTGGGTGCTAACCCATATGTCCCCCTCTCCCCACACTGCTCTCGGCATCTGGCCCATGGCTCCACTGTAGCCAGGGCAGGAGCCAAGGCACAGTGCCCCCTGGCAGGGAGCTCCTTATCTGGTGGGCAGCCTGGCTCAGGGGAGGGGCCTCTGTGGGCCCCGGGACCCCACAGTGTCCAAAGGGCAGAGACGTGGCGGGGGGAAGCCACCTGCATGGTGGGTGCTCGGGAAGGCCTGCCTGGAGGAGGCGGCCCTCGGGCCGGCCAGGTAAGCAAGGCGCTCCTGGGCACGGGTGGCAAGTGATGGGGAGATGGAGTTGAATCCCAGCCTCGCTCCTCCGCAGGCCCTGCTGGGGCGAAGGGCATTTCCGGCCGATGGGAGCAGCCTGTGCAACTCAGCCCTCCTTCCCAAAGACCAGGGCCAGCCCAGTCCCCAGGGGCGCCGGCCCCCTCTCCCCCTACATTCCTGTCTCCACGCAGCGGCCAGAGGACGTCTCAAACATAAACCAGAGCCCATGTTCCCCTCCCCAGCCCCCGACGGCCTCCCTTCCCCCGGAATGCAGCCCGGGCTCCCTTCCACGGGCCTTGGCCCTGGGCGCCCACCTCCCCACCTCACCTGCCTGAAGCTCCTGCTTGGACCATCCAGCTTCTTGGGGTTCCCTCTGCCAGGCCTCTGGGTCTGCGTGAGGGGCTCCTGGGGGTTGCATCATCACCAGCCCCTGTGCCACATCTGTGGGCACTGCCCACGCTTGCCCACCCCTTGCCTGTCACCTGTCCCCTACTGCCTTCCAGCCGGAACCTAGGCTGGGGGCTGTGGTCCGTCTCCATGGGAGAGGGTGCTCCGCCAAGGCAGGGCTGGTCTAGCGTTGTCCCCACGGCAGCCCTGTGCCTGGAACAGGGCCTGGCATAGAGCAAATGGTGGCCTCGCTTGCCCAAGTGAATTAACCAGGAGCACAGGCCAGGCTGTGCCCACGCCACCCTCTCGGCAGGCACCGTGGTCAAGTGTCAGCACCAGGGAGCAGGAGGGAGTCAGAGGGCCCCCTCCCAGCCCCCTAGTGCTGGGGCAGCTCAAGGGGCTCCGACAGCCCTGTGAGAGAGTGCCCAGGGCCCTGACCCCCACACACCCATGTGTCCCTACGTATCTCTGCACAGGAGACCCTGGCTCCCCACACTGGCTGTGGCCAAGAGACAGGATGCCCCTTGTCCTCCCTTCAACCTGCCTGCTTTGGACACTCCCTCTCAGCCAGTGGGCCCTGGCCACCATGCTGGCCAAAACCCTGGCATCACCCCCGCCCCCAGCCCAGGGCCTGCTCAGGAAGTCCTGACCACAGCCCCCGGGGTCTGTTCCCGTGACCCTCTCTTTGATCTGGAACATTCGGCCACATGGAGAGTGTCCCCTGCGGAGACAGGCAGGGACTCGAGGAACGGGAGAGGACCGGCATCTTGATCCCAGTCTATTTTCAGTGCGGGGCAGGCCGTCACTCCAGAGGCCAGTGGCTGCGTCATCAGTGCCTTTTGATCTTCTTGTCACTGCCACAGATGCACACGCGGCGGCTGCTGGCTGCTGTGGAAAGAATGAGGGCCGGCCGGGGCCTGGGCGGAGAGTGGGGTACGGGCGGGCAGGCAGCGGGTGGCCGGGTGCAGACGGAGTGGGTACAGGGGCAGCAGCAGACTGGCAGGTGGCGGGCGTCCTCCCCTGGTCTGTGGCCCTCCAGCTGTTGAGTGGCCCCCCTGGCCACAGGTTCTCGAGCCATCTTCCTACTTGTGAGAGGTGCCCCCTGCTTTCCAGCCTCCCACCACCCAGCCCCTCCCAGGGAGGTCGGGAGGGCCTGGAGGGCACCCACTCGGGGCTGATGGACCAGGCTCAGCTTGGAGGCTCGGGGGTCTCCCTGGGTTCTGAAGAGACGCCATGCTGGCCCTGTGGGGACACAGAAGGCCTGGAGTCCCCCTCCCTGTGGACCCCAGCACCGGGCACCGGCTCAGGACCCCCACCCGGTGCCCCTTCCAGAGCCACGGGGCACGGGGGCAGGGCTCCTGCTCCAGGTGCCACCACCAGCCCAAGCAAATGGGTGGCCCAAGGCCCTCACCCCCGGAGAGCAGCAAGGGGGTAGAAGGTGCTGGAGCCCCCCTCCCAGGTGAGGGTAGAGAAAAGAGGGGGCCCCCACGGCACTGGGCTGAGCTGCCCACCCCCCAGACAGGCCCCTCGGGGGCCCCCAGGCGTCTCCGCCAGCTGCCTGCCCTGAAAATTCAAGGCAGTGAGTCACCACACACCTGTTGGGAGTGGGGACAGGGGCCGGGGGCCCAGCTGGCTGGACGGGGTCCCGGGCAGGCGGGCAGGCAGGCGGGCGGGCACTGGTGCTGGGGGCCCGGGTGGGATGGATGCTGACAGCTGAGGGCCTGGGCCGGGGACAGCAACCCACCCCCAAGGAAGAGGAGGGCAACCTGCAAAGCCCTTTAGTGTGGCCTTCTTCACTTCCTCTTTCTACAAATAAGGCTAGGGCACCCGGTTCCGGAGAAGCGGGTGGGCGCAGGCCTGGCAGTGCGAAGGGGCTAACAACCCAGTGTAGCCGGAGGCCGTCAGGGTTGGGGGGGCGGGTCAGGCCTAAGGGGCCGGTGGCAGAAGAGGCTTGGAAGGGCAGGTGGTGAGCACTCAAGAGGAGAGTATCACTCAGCACTGGGGACAGGCGGGCTCTGGGGGATCTCTGTCCCCTCCTGCATGCGAAACAGTGGGGCTCTGAGAGCCTGGGTCGCTGCGTGCTGCTGATGGTGCTAGAAACACCAGCCCTGCTGTCCCCAGGAGGCCAGTGCCCTCTGCCTGGTGAAGCTGGGCTGTGGGACAGGCGCCAGCATGCTGGCCGTGGGGACAGGGGTCCAAGGGCAATTGCTTGGCCTGAGCTGAGTGTGGCTATAAGTGGGGAGGAGCGCCCCACTGGTCCTCGACGGTTCCTAGGGTGCCGTGCCCCCAAACTTTGCTCATCATGGGAACATCCCTGCTTACAGAGGCCTTCCAGGCCCCCGGCTCCTACTAGACAGTCCCTGTGTTTCACTCCTGCCATCCCCGGTTTGCCCATGCCTCCCCAGCTCCAAGACAGCGCCTGGGCACTGTGGGGTTTTCTCTGCTTGCTGCATGCAATGGATGACCCAGTGTGTTGTGGGACACAGCCCCACCCCGGGAGGTGGCCACCCCTCTGCCTCTGCAGGTCCCCCCCAGTCCCGACCCCACATGGATACCGAGGCCCGAGGCTGCCAGCAGGGGGATGGGGGCTGGCCAGCAGTGCTCCCAGTCACCCTGGGCCTCACCAGGAGCCAGGCCCCAGGGGGGTTTTTTCGCAGGGCAGTGCAGCAGCCCTGCTCGGGACGCTCCCCTCCAAGGGTTAACGCACAGGCTCCTCAGGCTCCAGTGCGCGTCTGCGTCTCACAGGAAAGTGTTTTTGCAGCAGGCCCGGAGGCCAGCATTTTTGTGGTCACAGTCAGATGTTTTTCACTACGTTGGACCGAACTCACGACGGCTCTTTCCGTGGCTGCGGCCAGTTTCTGAGCGCTACCTTGAACCCCGGCGTACCCCAGGGTGAGGGCCCCCCAGCTCTGTGCGGGGCGAAGCTGACCCAGCAGTGGTGGCTGCCCCAGCAGGCTCGGCCCCTCCCAGCATGCAGAGGCCCACGGCAGCCATTTGGCCCACGCAGAGCCCACTGCACTGCCGGCCCCGTGGAGAAAGAGGTTCCCCAGTTTCAATTCCTGGTGCCTTCAGAGGGCTCAGGGGCCGGGCGCTGGGCAGAGCTACCCCAGCTGCACAGAGCGGGTGGGGAGCAGGGGGCATGGGCACAGGCAGTGCCGCCCCTCTCCTGACAAAGGCAGGCCCCAGGACTTGGGGAGCCTTGGCCCCTGGGGTGCCACGTGGTCAGAGCAAAGGCAGAAAGTCCTCACTGCCCCTCGCCAAGGCAGCCGCCGCCCACTCCAGCCTCGTTCGAACACCATCCCCGTGTGCGTCGGAGGCCCCCGCGGGTGGGCAGGAAAGAGCCGGATCTCATCTCACTCAGCGGTTCCCCTACGTGCGTGCTGCAGGGCCGCCGCCGCCTTCTTTTCCCCGTGGCGCAGCAGCCATGGACATCTGAACCCATGGTCTTGGCAGGGTTCACCCTCCACCAGATTGTGCAGGGAGACGAGCCCTCTCCGCCCACCCCCCACTGTGTCCCACCTGAAGGAACCAGCCTCCTCTGGCCCCCGGGCTGGGCGAGCATGTCCCGGCCTCTCTCCCACCCAGCCTCCTGCCACACGTGCGCTCCCCAGGCCCCGGAGACCCTCCAAAGGCCCTGCTGCACCCGAAACCCAACGCTGGGGCCTATCCCAGAACGTGGCCGCTCTGGGCGAGGGGCTGCATCGCCCCTTCTCCTACACCAGACACCACAGCCCCCACCACACACAGGCACACACGGCATGGGGCAGATCTGCCCCCGGGCGGGGGGCCCACCCAGCTGCCAGTTGTTGCCAGCCCAGCTGCTGAGCCCCCAGCCCGGCCCACCTGTCAGGCCCGCAGGTCAGCAGCAGCAGCTGCCCAGAGCCCCCAGCCCCGGCCCAACGACCCGGCCAGCCCTGCTGTCAGCTGCCAGCATGGCCCCCGGCACAGCATCCTCGACAGGTGTCCCCACAACTGCTGGGGACACAGGGCGGCTTTGCTGTTCTCCCACCCCCCTGCCCCCAGCAGCATGGTGTCAGTGGCAGTGGGGAGAAGACCACTGCCATTCCGGAAGGCAGGTGGCCTGTGGGGGCTAGCCCAGCCTCCAGCAGCCACCCAGCCCCCACCCCAGCCCCACAGGCTCCTACCTCCAGCCTCGGCAGGGCCAGGCTTCTCCTGCTCCTCCAAAGACCAGCCAGGACACCCCCAGGCAGGTCCCCCCGCCGCCCGCCGCAGGGCCCTCACTCGTTCCACAAGTGCTCGTGCACCCCCGTGCTCCGGGGGCCCTGGGGCCTGCCGGGAAGGATGGACAGGGTCAGGGACACAGAACCTGAGTGAGTTCACCGCACAGTGACAACACAGGGGCCTCGTCCTGTACACGGTTTTACTTTCCTCGGTTTCAGTCACCCGCGGTCAACTGTGGTCTGAAATAGTACGTGGAAAATTCTGGAAGTGGGCAAGTCATAGGTTTTAAGTCGTGCACCATTCTGAGTGGCGGGATGACCTCCCGGGCCATCCCGCTCGCCCCACCGTGTCCGGCATCTCTGCGCTGTGGCCCCTCTGCACACGGCAATCTCTCGGGGACCAGAGCCACTGCCGAGGTATCGGGGGCCTTCAAGTCCCCCTGGTTTTACGTAATACAGGTCCCAACGCACCAGAGTGCTGATGCCGGCGGCTCGGACACACCCAGGGAGGCGGAAAGAGCTTCCTTTAAGGCAGGGGTGTCCAACCTGGTGGCATCTATGGGCCACATATTAAATACATCACGACAGGTAATCACACAAAAAATCTCAACATGTTTTGAGTAAACTTACAATGTGGCGTTGGGCCACATTCCTAGCCGGCCTTGAGCTGCAGGTTGGACACCCCTGGAAGGGAAAGTGGGCGTTCTCGACTTCGGAAGGAAGACAGGCGTGTGCCGAGGCCGCCGCGGTCTCACATGAGGATGAGCCTCCTGCCCATGAAATGGCGAGGAGGGAAACCGAGGCCGGCACTGGTTCTGCTGCTGCGCCGCTGACGGGGCAGCAGGCGTGAGTGGGCCCGGTGTGTGAGCGGGGCTTCATCGGGAAGGGAAGCCCTTCATCTGTGGGCGAAGGCCGGACAGAAACGTGTCCCGACTGAAGGCAGCGTGTTGCTCCAGAAAGTGCAGACCCTACAGGGAGGCGGGGCAGGAGGCCCCTGACCTGAGAGACCCCCGCCGGGCTGGGCCCTGCGAACAAGGTGAGGGTGGCCCAGGCTTGGCCTGGATGGGGCCTGGAAAGCAGAAAAGTGACTGGGGCAGAGGGAGGCCACACTC
>PVKM010048559.1:0-11168 GCA_004027735.1 Carollia perspicillata
CCTGCTGGCTTTGTGGCTTTGTGGGTGAAGGGCTCAGAAAAAGGACAATGGCTTCTGCCTACCTTTCTGTCTGAGAGAAAGCTGTCCCCCAGTTCCTGCTTTGCTATCAGACACTCCAGTTCCTCCCTGTATACCACTGGTGCCTTCCAAGTTGCTACATTGGTTGTGGGACTCAGAGGTAGTGAGTCTGAGTAACTTCATGTGTGGTGTCTCTAAGAGGAACTGTCTGAGACTCCAGAAGTTTCTCCCACCCACTCAATCCCCACTGGTGTTTTGCATCCAGAAGTCATGGGGACTTACGTCCCTGGCACTGGATCCCTGGGCTCAGGGTCCTGGTGTGGGGCTGCAACTCCTCGCTCCCAAGATATCCCACCCAAATTTTTATCCACCACATGTGGATGTGGGACCAGCCTGTTCCACATCTCCACCCCTCCTACCAGTCTGATGGAAGCATTTTGTTTAATTCCATAATTGTTAGACTTCCATTCAACTCAATTTCTGGTGGTTCTGAGTGATAGTTCTATATTTCAGTTGTAATTTTGATGTGGTTGTGAGAGGAGGTGGGCCATGTTTACCTATGCTACCATCTTGACCAGATGTTTTATTATGTGTTTAGTACCATTTCTAAGAACTCTTCACCAAGACCTAGGTCCTAACCATTCTGTCCTGTGTTTTCTCTAAAAAGTTTTATAGTTTTACATTTTGCACTTAAATCTATGATCCATTTTTAGTTATTTTTTGTATAAGATTTTGGGTCTAGACTGACTGTTTTTTTGTTGTTATTTTGGTATTTATTTTTACCTATGGCTGTTCAATTACTCTAGAACTATTTGTTGGAAAGACTAAACTTCTCCCATTGAATGGCTTTGGCATTTTTGTGAAGAAATCAATTGATCACCCTGACTGGTGTGGCTCAGTTGGTTGGACATTATCCCACAAACTGAAAGTTCACCAGTTCTATTCCCAGTCAGGGATCGTACCTGGGTTGTGGGGTTTGGCTCCCACTGGGGCACATATGAGAGGTAACCATGTTTCTCTTCCACTCTTTCTGCCTTCCTTCCTCTCTCAAAAAAAATCAGTTGAGCATATTTTTATGGGCTATTTCTGGATTCTCTATTTTGCCACATTAATGAATGTTTCTATCTGTCCATATTACTTTTTTCTAGCTGTAGCTATATAAAGAGTCTTAAAATTGGGTAGGATGATTCCTTTCAAACTTGTTTCAATTCCATCTCCATATATATTTTAGAGTATGTTTGTGTATGTGTAAAAAATCTTCAATTATGATAGTAAACATGTTAAATCTATAAATTAATTTGAGGAGAATTGACATCTTTACTATGTTGCATCCTCTATCCCATGAACATGGGTGCTTTCCATTTGTTTAAATCTTTTATTTTTTTCAGAAATGTTTTGTAGTTTTGAGCATACAAATTCTGTACAGGTTTTTCTAGACTTACACCTAAATATTTAGGAGCAATTGCCAATGGTATTGTGTTTTAATTTCAATTTTTACATGGTCATTTTCAGTACGTAGGAATATATATTTTTTCAATTACAGTTTACATTCAACATTATTTTTGTATTATTGATAGTTTCAAGTATACAGCATGGTGGTTAGACAATCATATACTTTACAAAATGATCCCCTTGATATGACCAGTACCCACCTGGCACTAAACGTAGTTATTACAGTATTATTGACTATATTCTCTATGCCATACCTTACATTTGCATGACTGTTTGGTAACTGTCAGTCTGTACTTCTTAATCTCTTCACGTTTTTCACTCACCACCTTTCTCTCTGGCAACCATCAGTCTGTTCTCTGTATCTATGAATCTGTTTCAATTTTGTATGTTGTTCTATATTGTTCTTTAGATTTCACATATAAGTGAAACCATATGGTATTTGTCTTTCTCTGGCTGACTTATTTTACTTAGCATATAATTCACTCTTTTTTAGAGAGGGGAAGGGAGGGAGAAAAAGGAAGAGAAACACTGATTCTCTTCCTCTTCAGAGAGGGGAAAGTGAGAGAGAAGCATCAACTGGTTGCCTTTCTCATGTGTCCCAACCAGACTAAACCCACAACACAGGTATGTGCCCTGACCAGGAATTATAGTGGCAACTTTTCAGTTTGTAGGACAGTGCCCAACCAACTGAGCCACACGACCCAGGGCTACATAATTCATTTTTATATTTTGATCGTATATCTTGCAACCTTATTAAACTCTCTAATTCTACTTTTGTTTTTTCTTTTTTTGTAGCTTCATTGAGAAATAAATGTTCTCCATACATTGAGAATTTTGTAGATTCAGCTACCAAGACCTTCATGTCATCTGTAGATAGGGACAGTTATAGTTCATTCTTTCCAATGTGTATGGTTTTTATTTCTTTTTCTTGCATTATTGCACTGGCTGGGATTTCTAGTACTATTATGCATAAAGGTAATAAGATCAGACACCCTTGCTTTGTTCCCAATTTTAGGAGTGGAGTATTCAAATTTTTACCATAACTATGATATTATTTGTAGGTTTTTTGCAGATGCTCTTTATCAATGTGTTCACCAACCCAGAAACTCATGAACGCTGTTGTTTAGAGATATTGATGGAGGTTTCATAACTAGGCATGATTAATTAAATCATTGGCCACCAGTGATTGAATTCAATCTCCAATCCCTCTCCTTTTCTTCAATGTTAGGGGTAGGACTGAAAGTTCTAATGCTAATCACCTCGTTAGCTTTTCTGGTGACCAGCTTCTATCCTAAAGCTGTCTGGTCTCTTGCCCTTCCATGAAGCATCACATTTACACACAAGAAGCACTCTTTTCACTATGGAAATTTGACAGGATTTAGAAGCCCTGTGTCAGGAAGAAGGAACAAAGCCCAAATGTTATTTTTATTACATCAAACATATATTATTATATAATATATTATATTATATAATGTATAATGTATACTATATAATATACTATATAATAATACCATACATATGAGATCTATATATATACCCCCCACACTTTGTTTACCTATCCATTGGTCAGTAGACACTGGGTTGCTTCTACCAATTGACTATTGTGAATAATGTTGCTATGAACATGTGTGTGTGTGTGTGTGTGTGTGTGTGTGTGTGTGTGTAGGATCCAGGGTCCAGCACATATAATGCTCATTTTTATTACAAAATCATAAGCATGTAATTCTGTAACATAACAATATCACACCCAAGCTCACCATATGATATTTTAGACAAAATGTTCAAATTAAAACTATAAATTATTATACCTGTATTATTACCCTACCAACAACACTCAAGCACATGTTACTTCTGCTGGACTCTGCTCATATATATTTCTTTCTCAACTTTTATTTCTTGTAATCATGTACTTCCAAGTGAAAATGCTGGATCATATGGTAATTCTGTTTAATTTTTTGAAGAATTGCCACACCATTTTTTTATGGTGGCTAAGCCATTTTAAATTCCCACCAGGAATGCCTGAAGTTCATATTTCTCCACATCCTCACCAACACTTCTTTTACTATTTCTCCTCTTCCTCATCCTCTTTCTTCTCTTCTCCTCCTTCTCTCCTTCCTCCTCCTTCATCTTTACCTCTTCCACCTTCTTCCTCTCCTCCTCCTTTTTTTAAGGTTAATAACCATCTTATTAGGTGTAAAGTGGTATTTCAATGTGGTTTTGATTTGCATTTTCCTAGGATCTTTTCTTGTGTTTATTGGCCATTTCCCTGTATTCTTTGGAGATGTCTATTCAAGTCCTTTGGCTATTTTTTATTTGTGTTGTTTGTTTTATTGTTGTTGGGTTATAGGAGTTCTTTATACATTCTGGATATCAATTCCTTATCATCTGTGTGATTCTCAAATACTTCATCCTATTCCATGGGTTGCATTTTCACTTGTTAATAGATTCTATAGTGTTTTTAGTGTATCTATTTTTATAGCTATTTTTAGTGGTTGGTCTAGATATTACACACTATATGCAAAACTTATCACAGTCACCACTTTGAGTTAAACTCTGAAAACTACCCTATTTAGATAATGTTGCCCTCCTTCTTTGTAATATAATTGTTATAAATATTACTTCTATGGAAATAAAGAACCACATCAGACAATTTTATTTTTGCCTTGACTATCAAACACTTTTTAAACAACTCAAGAAGAAGATAGCAGCTTTGGCTGAACAGTCCGTTGGTTAGAGCATCATCCTGATGCTTCAACCAAGCTTGTGAGTTTGATCACCAGTCAGGGCACATACAAAAAGCAACCAATGAATGGATAAATAAGTGGAACAACAAACTGATGTTTTTCTCTCTCTTCATGATTAATAAAAAAAATTAAAAGCCTTATTAAAAAAGGAATCAAGATGGAGGCATAGGTAAACATGGCTTGCCTTCTCACACAACTACAGCAAAAATTCCAACTAAATTATGAAACAACCCAGAATCATCAGAAAATTGAACTTTATGGAACTCCAACAACCAAGGAACTAAAAAAGTCACATTCATCCAGACAAGTAGGAGAGGTGGAGCAGCAGAGACATGGAATGGGTGGTCCCACATCCACATATGGTAGAAAAAAATTGGGAGGGATACTTCAGGAGCAAGGAATCTCAGTCGCACACCAGACCACCCAGTCCAGGATTCCAGTGCCAGGAAGATAAGTCCCCATAACTTCTGGCTGTAAATACCAGTAAGAGTCGGGACAGCAGAAGGAACTGTGGGATTCTCAGGTGTCTCCTCTTAAAGGGCCAGCAATGGTCTTAGGACTCATGCAACTTAGTTCTGCTGGGCTCCAGCACCAGGACAGCAGCTGGAAGGGCACAGTGGTGTATGGGGAGGAACAAAAGTGTCTGGCATCAGGGTGAGGGCCAGGGGACAACTTCCTTCCAGACAGAACTCCAGAGGCCAGGAGTTCCCTTTTCTGAGCTCTCCCACACATAGAGTCACAGAGTGGCAACACTATATCTGAGACTCTGTCAACCTGACTCACACAGGTTGCCATGCCCTGGGCAATTAGCTAAGGCTCTGCTCCATCATACATGTGGGTTCGCTTTTCTATAATAGCCCATGTTACTAAGACAGGGAGTCAAAGCAGCTCTACCTAATACATATAAACAAACACAAGGATGCTGCCAAAATAAAGAGACAAAGAAAAATGGCCCAAATGAAAGAACAGATCAAAACTCCAGGAAAAGAACTAAACAAGGAGATAAGCAATCTCTCAGATGCAGAGTTCAAAACACTGGTTATTAGGCTACTCAAGGAACTCACTGGGTACCTCAATAGCATAAAAAAAAACGAAGCAAAAATGAAGGTTACACTAACTGAAATACAGAAAAATTTACGGGGAATCAACAGTAGAGTGTCTGAAGCCAATAATCAAATCAATGATTTGGAACATAATAAAGCAAAGAACAACCAATCAGAACAAGAAGAAAAAAGAATCCAAGAAGACAAGGATAGGGCAAGGAGCTTCTGGAACAATTTCAAATGTACCAACATTTGAGTCATAAGGGTGCTAGAAGGACAAGAGAAAGAGCAAGAAATTTAAAACTTATTTGAATAAATAATGAAATAAATCTTCCCTAACTTGGTTAAGGAAATAGACATACAAGTCCAGGAAGCACAGAGAGTCCCCCAAACAAGATGGACAAAGAGGCCCACTCCAAGACACATCATAGTTAAAATGCTAAAGGTTAAAGATAAAGAGAGAATATTTTTTAATTTAATTTAATTTTATTTTTTATTGATTATGCCATTACAGTTGTCCCATTTCCCCCCTTTACTCCCCTCCACCCTGCACACCCTCTCCCACCCACACTCCCCCTCTTTAGTTCATGTCCATGTGTCATAAGTTCTTTAGCTTCTACATTTCCCACACTACTCTTGCCCTCTCCCTGTCTATTTTCTCCCCACCATCTATGCTACTTATTCTCTGTAACTTCTCCCCCACTCTCCTCCTCCCACTCCCCTGTTGCTAACCCTCCATGTGATCTCCATTTCTGTGGCTCTGCTCCTGTTCTAGCTGTCCACTTAGTTTGCTTTTGTTTTAGGTGTGGTTGTTAATAACTGTGAGTTTGCTGTCCTATCACTGTTCATATTTTTTATCTTCTTTTTCTTAGGTAAATCCCTTTAACATTTCATGCAATAAAGGCTTGGTGATGATGATCCTTTAACTTGACCTTATCTGAGAAGCACTTTATCTGCCCTTCCATTCTAAATGAAAGCTTTGCTGGATAGAGCAGTCTTGGATGGAGGTCCTAGTGTTTCATGACTTGGAATACTTCTTTCCAGCCCCTTCTTGCCTGTAAGGTCTCTTTTGAGAAATCAGCTGACAGTCTGATGGGAACTCCTTTGTAGGTAACCGCCCCCTTATCTCTTGCTGCTTCTAGAATTCTCTGCTTCATTTTAATATTGGCTAATGTAATTATGATGTGCCTTGGTGTGTTCCTCCTTGGATCCAACTTCTTTGGGACTCTCTGAGCTTCTTGGACTTCCTGGAAGTCTATTTCCTTTGCCAGATTGGGGAAGTTCTCCTTTACTATTTGTTCAAATAAGTTTTCCACTTGTTGCTCTTCCTCTTCCCCTTCTGGTACCCCTATAATTCAGATGTTGGAATGTTTAAGGATATCCTGGAGGTTCCTCAGCCTCTCCTCATTTTTTGGAATTCTTGTTTCTTTATTGTTTTCTGCTTGGTTGTTTGTTTCTTCCTTCTGGTCCACTCCATTGATTTGAGTCCCAGTTTTCTCCCCATCATTACTGGTTCCCTGTGCATTTTCCATCATTTCACTTATGAACACCTTCATTTTTTCATCTAATTTGCGACCAAAATCAACCAATTCTGTGAGCATCTTGATTAGCAGTGCTTTGAACTGTGCATCTGATAGGTCAGCTATCTCTTGCTTGCTTAAAAGTATTGGCTCTGGGACTCTGAGCTTTTCTTCTGTTTGAGTCATTTTTGGTCAGATGGCGCCTGTTGCGTATGAGGGGCGGAGCTGTAGGTGTTCACCAGGGCGGGGCAGCCTAGTCCCCAAGTTGTGACGCTGTCTGTGAGGGCGGGGTCAGAGAGGGAACAATGGAGTAAAGAGGGAATCTTAAAAGCAGCAAGAGAGAAGCAGCAAGCTACCTACAAATGAGTTTCCAAAAGATTGTCAGAAACTCAAAAGAAATTTTGATTTCTCAAAAGAAACTTTGCAGGCTAGAAGGGACTGGCAAGAAGTATTCAAAGTGGTGAAAAGCAAGGGCTCACCACCTAGACTATTCTATCCAACAAATCTATCATTGGGAATTGAAGGACAGATAATGTCCTTCCCAAACAAGGTAAAGCTAAAGGAGTTTGTTACCACCAAACCATTATTATGAAATGTTAAAGGGACTTATTTAAGAAAAAGAAGATAAAATCTATGAACATTAAAATGGCAACAAATTCACAACTATCAACAATTGAATCTGAAAAACTAAGCAAACAAGCAGACAGAAATAGAATCATAAATATGGAGATCATTTGGAGAGTTATCAGTGGGAGGTGGAAGGGGGAGAATGGGGGAAAATGTTCAGGGATTAAGAACTACAAATTGATAGGTACAGAATAGACAGGGTGGTGTTAACAACAGTATAGGAGATAGAGTAGCCACAGAACTTATATGCATGACCCATGGACATGAACTAAGGCAGGGGATTGCCACAGGGAATAGCGGGTATT
This sequence comes from Carollia perspicillata, assembly GCA_004027735.1. Lineage (NCBI taxonomy): Eukaryota > Metazoa > Chordata > Mammalia > Chiroptera > Phyllostomidae > Carollia > Carollia perspicillata. Next base: position 7,710 of record PVKM010048559.1, read on the forward strand.
GGGGTAGAGGGGGGCATAAGGGAAAAATGGTACAACTGTAATAGTGTAATCAATAAAGTGTTTTATTTATTTTTTAAATATTTTATTTATATATTTTTAGAGAGAGGGGATGGGAAGGAGAAAGAGCGGGAGAGAAACATCAATATGTGGTTGCCTCTCATGTGTCCCCTACTGGGGGCCCAGCCCACAACCCAGGCATGTGCCCTGACTGGGAATTGAACCAGCGACCCTTTGCTTCACAGGCCCACGCTCAATCCACTGAGCTACACCAGCCAGGGCAATAAAGTATATTTTTAAAAAAGGATAGTGTACCATGTTTAACCATTGTCCATCCTTCATTACTAATGTTCCCAGATATTTCCCTTACTATTTTCTTTCTGTTTCAAGAACTTTCTTTATTTTTTAGGGTAAGTTTGCTAGCAACAATTTTAGTTTTCCTTCATATGAAAATGTCTTTCTTTTATGTTCCTTCCTGGAAGTTATTTTCCCTGTATATAGAGTTCATTGTTGACCAATGTTCCAGCATTTGAAATTGTGCCATTTCCTTCTGGCCTCCCTGGTATTTCATGAGAGGACTTCTGTCATTTCAATTGCTGTTCCCCCTTAGGTAATGCATCTTTGCTCTCTAGCTGCTTTCAAGATGTTTTTTTGATTCTTAGTTTTAAGAAATATTATTATACTGTTCTAGATATTGATTTCTTTGGATATTCTTGTTAGGTGTTTATTAGGCTTAGGCTTCTTCAGTCTCTAGGGTTATGCTTGTCACCAAATTTAGGGAAAATTCAGCCATTATTATTATTTTTTTTATCCTCACCCAAGGACTTTTTTTTTACTACTTTTAGAGAGAGATGAAGGGAGAGAGGAGAGAGAGAGAAACATTGATGTGAGAGAAAAGGTACCAATGGGTTGCCTCCTTTATGTGACTTGGCCAGGAAGCAAACCTACAACCCATGTATGTGCCCTGACTGAAAATTGTTCACATCTGCTGCCTCACTGAAATCAAGGATTTCCCTGTTTCTTGGAATGTCGTTGATTTTTCATGGTATCCTGGACACAATGAATATTATTTTATGGCTGTTTCATGGACCTTACTTAAATCTTGTATTTAACAGGCCTACACTGACACCTTGCTGCTGGGGGAAGGGAGGACACCTCTGTTTACCACTAAGAGGGATTGCAAATCCATGCTCCCCACTCAGCCTCTGCTGTATGGGGAGAGATGCTTCATTACTGCTGGATGGAGGTAGACGTTTAGACTCCGGATTCAGCCTCCACCACCGCGGGTACAGAGCGGGGGCACTTTGTTCCTGTCAGGCAGGGATGAAGTCTAGACTCTTCGTTAAGCCTCTGCTGATGTTGCAGGGAGAATGGTGCCTCATTAGTGCGAGACAGGGTGGAAGTCTGGCTCCTCATTCAGTTCTGCTGACTGTAGTTTTTGCCTTGGCATTTTGCTGGAGTAGTGTGACTGTTATCAAATGTTTTTCTACCCTACTAGGCCACCCCTTGGCCAGTCCTTTTGCTTAAGAGAGGATTTTTGGAGGGCTTCTTAAAAAACGTCTGCCATAAAATGTTTAAGTCAGCTTGCAGCTTCTGGGATTTTAAGTGAAACTGAATGAAATCTATAGATCAAAATGGAATGAGTTTTTATAATTTTGAGTCTTCTAATCTATAAAAAAATTGTCTCCATTTATTAGGCCTTATTCTAATTGTTTTAATATTATTTAGTAGTTTTCAGCATAGAAGTTATACACATCCCTCAGTAGGATTTATATATTTTGGATACTGATATTGATGCTATCATTTAAGATGTTTCATATTCTAATTGTTTTTCCAATGATTTTTTTTTTAATGTGCTGACTTTGTATTCAGGTCTGTATTAAGTTTACTTATTAATTCTGTAGATTCATGTTGGATTTTCTATGTATATAATCATGTTGTCTAGGAAAAATGGAACTTTTATTTCTTCTCTTTCAATATCTCTATGTTTCTTCTTGCCTTATTATATACTATTGAATAGAAACTGTTCAGCTTAATGTTGAATCAAAATAGTGATAGAGGCCCTGGCTGGTGTGGCTCAGTGGATTGTGTGCTGGCCTGGGAACCAAAATTGTGATAGAAGGTAACACTGCTTCATTCTTTTTTTTTTTTTTAAGATTTTATTTACTTAGAGAGGGGGAAGGGAAGGAAGAAGAGAGGGAGAGAAACATCAATGTGTGGTTGCTCCTCATGTGTCCCCAACTGGGGACCTGGCCTACAACCCAGGCTTGTGCCCTGACCGGGAATGGAACCAACAACCTTTTGTTTCACAGATCTGCACACAATCCACTGAGCTACACCAGCTAGAGCACACTGTTTCATTCTTGATCTTGGGAAGAAAACTTTTATTGGCTTTAAAAGCCAATAAATAAAATGTTTTCTCTAAGGTTTTTGTAGTTATCTTTTGTTAGATTACAGAATTTTTTAAAATCATTAGTTTGCGAAAATTTTAAAAAATCATGAATGGGCCCCTGAATGGTGTAGCTCAGTGGATTGAGCGTGGGCTCGTGAGCCAAAGGGTCCCTGGTTTGATTCCCAGTCAGGGCACATGCCTGGGTTGCAGGCCAGGTCCCCAGCAGGGGGCATGTGAGAGGCAACCACACATTGATGTTTCTCTCCCACTCTTCTCCCTCCCTTCCCCCTCTCTAAAGATAAATAAATAAAATCTTTAAAAAATAAAATACTTAAAAAAAGAAAAAATCCTAATAGATTCATAGAAGACTTCCAAAGTGGCAGAACCACCAGCAGCTTGAACTATAACACAGTAGAAATTGAAAAGGAGCCTTCAATCCCCAAACTTCTCAGGCATGAAGCAAGCTGAGACTACTCAGCTACAAACACGGACTTGCTTTCACATATAATGAAGGATGATAGTTCAGTGGGAGAGCCAGGATCTCAGAGGTGGAGCCAAAAGCCACATAGAATTGTTCCCAGGACTTGAATCCTAATCAAAGGATTACCAACAAATACCCTAGCGGATTTCAAAATTTTTATTTTTCAATGACTCTTGTCTGCCTGCCTTGCCACTCCCATTTTTCCCACGTTGTTTATCTTATACCTGTCCTGGCATTATCTGTGTGCATGTAAAAGCAAGATGTAACTTGTAGGTTTAGCTCACTAGTTTTGTAATTGAGAGGAATTGTACTGGAGAGACTCTATGTAAGGAATCATACCTGATGAGCTTTCATCCATACCTGTATGTGATTCAGATCATGTAATTATGGACCTTGAGCTGATACTGTAATGGGATGTGACTTTTAGGGGTCTTGGGAGGGGGTGAGTAAATTTTGCATGTAAGGTGAACATGAACCAGTAAGGGCCAGTGGGCAGACTATGACAGCCCGTCTTCAAGGTGGCCCCTCCTGATACTAATGCCTTTGTATAGTTTACTCCCACAGTTAACAGAGCTGACCTGTGCAACCA
>PVKM010048560.1:0-11180 GCA_004027735.1 Carollia perspicillata
CCGTCTGACTGCCACTCCGTGAGACCGGCGCGACCCGGCCGAGCCCCTCCCGAACCCCTCCCGAACCCATGGCGCACAGAATCCACGAGAGATAGGAAATATTACTGTTGCCTTAAGCCTTTACTTTATGGTACAGAAACAGCTCATAGGAACAAACCCCAGGGCCACCTGGAGACCTGTGGCTGTGAATTTAGAGTGGCCCACCCCTCTGGCCCAGGGAGAGCCAACACATCGCTTCAGGGGTGAGAGGCTGCGCAGGGGCCCCTATGTCCCTTTCTTGCCGCAAGGGACGCGTCAAAAGGATGAAGGAGAGAAGGTGGAGGGGACTGGGGTTTGGATGTCGGCTCCGGTGTTTGGACTCGACCCCGTCGGCTGCTAAGAATACCCCAATGAGAGCTATTTACAGCCCTCGCACATGCTCAGCCGGTGCTGGGTTTAGCCGCACAGAATACAGCCGCCATCCTCAGATGAACCGGGGTGGGGGCGCAGAGGGTTCTCCCCAGAGGCCTGGCCCCACGTCCAGGGCCTGGGCACTCTGGGCACAGCTGGGTTCTCCTTTCCTTCCTATGGGCTGGAACCCTTCGGCCCACAGCCAGTGGGCTGGGATGGGGTAGAAAGCAGTGAGCCTCGGTGCCCCCATCTGAAAAATAGGGGCCTTGGATGTAAGGCCTCTAAGTCACCTTATGGCTCTGAGAATAAGGATGAGACAGGGACGAGTTTGGTCCAGTTTTCAAGGACAGGTGCTGGGCTGGGGACACAGGAAGAGCCCCAGAGGCCTAGTCCTCGCTGTGTTATAGACCTTGTTCAGGATTTCCTGGTTCTGAGTACAGAAAACCTAAACGCAGTGGCTCCAGAAACTGCAGCCTATGGGCTATGCAGAACTGAAAACCACGGGGGTATTTGAAGTTTAAGGTAAAGCTTGATCTAGCCAGGCAAGCAGGGTGGCAGGCCCTGGCTTCTCTGCCTCCCTCTCTGTTTGTTACTTTCCCAGGCTGACCTCCCCTGGGGGTCTCAGAATGGTCCCCAATCAGATCTGCGTCCACCTGCTTCTCTTCCCAGCCAGGAGAGAGAGAGAGAGAGAGAGAGAGAGAGAGAGAGAGAGAGAGAGAGAGAGAGAGTCTACCCTCTGGAGGCCTCCAGTGGAGGTCAAGTAGAGGTATCCATTTGGGAGGGGATTTAGTAATGGGCTTAAACCAACCAGGGCCCACCTGGAGCGGGCACTGTGTCTACCGCACTAGGCCATGGGCTGGGAAGTGTGGGGTCCCATCAGGGAATGGATGTCAAGGAGACAGCCCCCCAATATCTGCTGCTACAGGACACACTCGGGAACAACAGACAAGGACCCAAGGCGTGACCCCAGGCCACCCAGCCGAACCTTCTGGAGACTGTGTCTCCTCCAGAGAGGAAGTGGTTGAGCACCGGAAAGTGGGGAATCTCCCATCCAGGCTGTTTCCAGCTGCCGGGACCAGCTGCCCATCTGGCTGTCCCGGAGCCCCGGGATGCGGGCGGCCGCCGTTGGCTGGAACCCAGGGCCTGCCCGAGACAGGGGCAGCTGGAGACTGATTAATCTGGGAAACGGGCAGGCTGGAGAGGGCTGGGGTGGGGAAGTGATCTGACTTTTCCTCAACACCAAAAAAGGGAACAGAGAAGGTCAGCTTAGGCACCAGGAGGGACCCAAACAAGTAGCATGTGACAAGCCAACAGCCTCTTCCATCCGGGCTCAGCCCTGCCAGGCCCTTCCATGCCTTGCTCACCTCAGAACCCCAGGAGCAAGGCTGGGTAGGGATTGTCCCATTGCTCAGGTGGGGAGGGTGAGGCGCTGAGAAAAGTGACTCACCCCAGGTGACCTGGGGAACGAGGGTAGGGCCAAGCCAGGGCAACGACCCTGAGCTCTGTCGAGACGGCCCTGTCCCTGTAGCACAGCCTGGAGTCAGGCTCAGTCCCACACACAGTGACGTGTGATGGTGAGGCCCCCAGTTCAGAGGGCATTCAAATTCTCCAGGGAGGCAGGGGCAAGGGGCTGCAGCATCCAGTTGCTGAAGTTCAAATCCTGCCTCCTCCACCCTGGTTGTGTGGTCTTGGGCGAGTCAGCGTCCTGGTTTACAAGATGAAGAAAGAAATACTCCTATTAGAGGTCCCTGGGAGGCACGATGGGCATCACAGACGTGAGGCAACGAGCACAGTGCGGCCCGTGGTGCGTGTTGCACTCCCATGTCACGGAAGGAAAGTGTCGGCTTCAGTTCCACTAGCACCGAATGATCGGCTGAACCCGATGCTGTGAGATGCAGGCGCTTCGGGGATTCTTCCAAGTAAACACTGAGAAGCAGAGTGAGGGCAGACGTTTCTCAAGAAATGAACCAGGGGTACAGGTGCGGGGGTCCTCACTTTCTGGGAGGGACTCAGGTCCAATTCCAGTGCATTCAGACATGGCAGATGCTCCCACCCGTTCCCGGGGCCGGGGCAGGACAGTCGGCCCCTGAGCCTGGGCTCAGTGAGGGCAAGGAGGCTGCAGACAGGGGGTCATTGTCCATTCTGGCCGGGCCAAGGTCCTGCAGCTGCCAGTCCATCAGGGCATAGGGTCGCCTTGGACCAGCCCAGCAGGGTGTGGGGGTCAGGGGGAGGAAAGAACATTTGTCTTGCAGTTGCCAGGGGAGACCCAGATTCTACACTGGGCGCTCTCTCCAGTGTCCCGACAGTGACCCCAGAGCATCTCCGACCAACAGGCCTGGGTGGGGCCTGGCGGGACAAAGCCGCCTTTGGCTGCCCAGACCCAGGCAGGCAGAGTGCGTCAGCTCGGCGGCCAGCCAGAGAGACCTGGAAGTCAGCCCCGTTGCCCCCTCTGTCTGCCACCACATGCATCTTGTTTTGGTCATGACATGGTATGACAGATGTTGCTTGTCAATTCTGCTGCCGAAGTATCTCTAGACCCTGGCCTCTGCTGTCCAGCCGCACAGCTGCTGCCCTGCTCACTCCCTCCATTTCACCCTCCTTTCTGGCCTTGAAGTCAGTCTGTCCTGCGCCCTGCAGCCAGGGGAGCTCTCCGAAACCCAGGTCGGCCACATCAGTCCCAGGTCAGAACCCTTCACTGAGGAAATCTGCAAAACACGCCCCTGCCAAAGCGCTCACATATCCCGAACATACAAAGAACTCCTACAAATCAACAAGAAAAAGACGCCAGCAGTCAAGGAGGGGCAAGAGACTTCGAACGAGCCGTTCACAAAAGAGGTTCTTCAAATGGTCTGTAAATACGTGAAAACTTTATCAGTCACCAGGAGGATGCAAAATAAAACTACAATGAGATACCACCATACGCCCACCCAAATGGCTAAAAATAAAATTATTGAACATATCAAGTGTTGATGAGGCTATGGAGCAACTAGAACTCTCAGAAGACCGCCACGGAAGGGACTAGAACCTGATGTGGTCTACGACAGCTGAACATAAACTCATCCTCTACCCTACCCGTGCCATTCTGCTCCTGGGTGCGCATTCAACAGAAATTCACACACGCACCTACTGAGAGGCCTGCGCAGGGTCAGTTCCTGCAGCTCAGTTCGTAGCAGCCGAAACCCGGAACGAACCCAACTGTCCAACAACAGCAGAATGCACGGAGAACGGGTGAGGTGCACGTGCCAGCATCAGCTGAACGCGGCTCGCGGTGCTGAAAGGATGAAGCCGGACACAAAGGCGTGTGCACTGGGTGACTCCATTTGTAGGAACTTCAAACACAGGTGCGACCACGCCAAGGTCAGGACAGCGGTTCCCTTTGGGGGAAAAGGAGGGCTAAGGCATGGGGGCACACCAGGGGGAGTCCTGGGTGCTGGCAACATCCTGCCTCTTGACCTGGGCGTGGGTTACACAGGTGTACAGAGATTGTGAAAATTCATGGAGCCAAACACACGATATGAGCACCTTTCTTGGCATGTAGTACCTTCAAAAAAAGTTGTTAACCCTTTGCTGACACTGCCCAGTCCTCCATGGTGGTTCCTGCTAGCTTTCCCTCAGTTCCCTGGGCATGCCATGCCGTCCTCTCTGCCTGGGACTCTCATATCTAGTTGGCAAACACCCTGCTCTGCAGTCGCCACCACCACCAGGAAGCCCTCCTTCCTGGCCCCAGACAGAGGTGGTCCTCCCTCCTCGGGGAGACCCATGCGCTTTCATTTCAGCCTTTGTTCATCTGACACTCACTCCACAGCATTTGTTGAGCACTTGCTATGTGCTGGGCACCTACAATTGTGAATAAAACAGCCATCAGTTAACAGGTTAAGTAAGAAAAATGTCAAAGCAGTTGCAGAAGTAAAAGGACACTGATGAATTGCAATAACTGCCCTGCAAGGAAGGTCCGCATCGTCAACAGCAGAATAAGGCTCCACAGCAGCTCAGCTCCCGGCCTGACCCAGCGGGGCGTCTGGGAGTGCTTTCTGAATGAGTGGTGACAGGGGCTGGACGGGGCCGGCAGGCGTCTGGGACCTCGAGGACACAGGTTGTCCCTTCACAAGTGTGCGTGTCGGCTGGCAGAGCCATTCGGGAGTAAAGGGTGGGGTTCCCAGCAGCACAGGCCCCCCACATGTGTGCAGAGACACTAACCAATCCTTCGTTCATTCAACTGATAAATATTAATTGAACACCTACTGTGTGCGGGGCCCTACACTATGGGCTGTCCCCTTTACCTCCTGTTCGTGCCAAATTCCCAGCAGCTATTTCAACTTCTGGGATCTCTGGGGTGGAGGTCTCTCCCTGCTTCTGAATGTTTTCTCGCCCCACACCTCAGTGCTCTCCAGTGGGCCAGGCAGGGTTCTGACTTATGTTGCCTAGTTATTTATAAGCCCAAACATAATTTAGGGGGCAGCCGTTTGCCAAAATAAGGTTTGCTTTAACTAAAGAATTCCCAAAGCAATCGTAATTGGCTTTCCCAGGGGCCGCTCGAGGGAGCATGGATGGCACTGCCCTCCCAGAAGCAACAGGCCAGGACTTGGAGCACCACTCCGCGGCGTGGGCCTCGGAGCAGGCGCCAGCCAGGCCCGCAGTGGGCATGCCCGGAGTTCCTGGCAGCAGCGTCCGCCGTGGCAGTGAACTGAGGAAGACTCGGGTGTCCCTAAGCGCAAGTGAAAGGTGATGGGTGCATGTGGCGGTCGGAAGGCAGCCCACCTGCGGGACAACGTGGGTCCAACCAGAAGACCTCGTTTTACATAAAAAGGGAAACAAATAAGATGGGATGCCTGACCCGATACCATCTGTGTGAACTTAAAACAAAGCACACACACGCGCCCCCCAAGGTGCCGCCTGCCTGTTGAGGACACGTGTGTATTTAAGGGCGCCTACTGTGTGCATCAGAGGGGGAGGCCGCGGAGGGAGGGGAATAAGCGGGTTCAGGGATCAGGGGAGTTTCTTTCATGCACACACTTACATACCGTATAGAAAATAAAAGAGGGCCTTGCGTGGATAATGAAAGTGTGCAGAAAACCAAGGATTTTAATAACTCAATAATGTCCACTGAAGGTATAGAGTAAAATGTACATTTTAGAAGTTTACTGTTTCTGGGAAGAGGTAGTAGACATATATGCTCTTTTTCTGATTCCTCCCTCGAAGCACAACTAAAACCCATTAACCTAACAGACAAAACAAGCATAAGGGGTTGGGTAGGGGAGCAGGCCAGCTGGGGATTGCAGGATCCAAGGGACAACATGGGGATGAGCTACTTGTTTTTGTTTTATTTGCTTTATCCAGCCCACACTGGGAGCTGAAGAAGCCAGCAACCTGGAAATGCCAAGGGGCCTAGACATCAGCAGCCTTCTGTCTCTACACAAAGAACCTGAAAATAGGCAGCTAGCAACAGAGAAGCATTTAAGGTAATAATTAGTCTAGCCAAACACCTCAGAAAAATCTGTGGCCCCGTCCACACCGGCAAGACTGAGTGGGAAACCTAGATTTCCACCTGCAACTGGTTATAACAAGGTGCTCCAACCTCCCTGCCAGGGTGCTGTCCGAGAGGGCCCAGGAGGGAGCTGGGACTTTTTCCCCCACCTGAGCAGCAATTAGGAACCCCCCCTCCACCTCACATATCCACAGACACTGAGTGAGGGCCTTGGCCTTCAAACCTCATTTGGTGGCAGTGAGGTGGCATCCCCACTCCCCTGCTGAAGTGGCATCAGAGGAAACCAGCTAAAAGAGGTTTAATACGATACAATCTCATAAGGTAACACCCACCACATCTACACAGAACAAACAGAACACTGAAACAGCGAAATGACAGAGTTAAACCCTCACATACCAGCAATGGCCTCAATCACACTGATAATGTTAACGTACAGATTGAAGACAAAGATTGGCGGAGGAGACCAAGGAACATGACCCAGTTCCATGTGGTCTATGAGAAAACCCCTTCCAGTGTAATGACACAGTCAGGTTGAGTGGGGAAAAAACAGAAAACGACCAAAATGCGTGAAGAGACATATCACCGAAGATGGCACTAGAAAATATATTCCTCGTCATTAGCCGTTAGTAAAATGCAAATTAAATCGCAACAGGATATCATTCTGCACCTTTCGAAAGGGTTAAAATAAAAAATAGTGACCACACTGAATCCTGGCAAGGATGCAGAGAGACTGGGTCACTCGCACACCGCTGGTGGGACATAAAGTGGCGCAGCCATTCCGGAAAAGAGTTTGGCAATTTCTTTAAAAATTAAACCTGCAGCCACCATAAAACCCAGCAACTGCACCCCTGGGCATTTGTCCCAGAGAAATGAAAGCTTCTGTTCAAATACAAACCTGTGCAGGAATGTTTATGGTAACTTTATTCAGAATAGCCCTACGCTGGAAACAATCCAAATGCCCTTCAACACATGAACGGTTAAACAGACCAGGGGACATTTATACTATGGAAAAGTATTCAGGGGTAAAAAGGAATGAACTATTGATATACATAACAACCTGGATGACTCTCCAGAGAATTATGCTGAGTGAGAAAAGTCAGTGCCACAAGGTTACACACTTTATGATTCCATTTATGCAACATTCTTGAAATGACAAAACTGCAGACGTGGGAAACAGATTAGTGCTGGCCAGGGGTTAGGGAGGGGGTAGGGATTGGGGGGAAGTGGGTGTGGCTCTAAAAGGGCAAGGTGAGGGGTGCTGGTGGTGGTGGCAATGGTGTGTCTTGACTGTATCCATGTTAATATCCTGGCAGTGACACTGTGCTATTGTTTCGCAAGATGTTCCAACTAGGGAGAAACCAGGTGAAATGTACAGGATCACTTCATACTATTTCTTAAAACTGCATTTGAATCAGGAATTATCTCAAATTAAAAAGACATTTTGATTAAAAAAAGACATTTCGCCACAGGGGCCTCCCTCTCCCCTTCCCCTCAGCGCCCCCTCGGTGAGAGCAGCAGGGTCGATGCCCAGCTTCTGGGGACCAGGCTGTGTCTGTCTGCACCAGTCCAGATGGGGCCGGGTAGCTCCAGGACCGCTGCCTTCGTCTTTGAGGAAACTCAGAGAATGGGACAGGAGCCAGGTGCTAAAGGCAGGCAAAAGTTTCAAATGTTGGAACGAGGGGAAATGTTGACACCATAAAATACACACTGGAGTGCTGGACATACGCCCTGGCAGACTCCCCGCGTGCACCAGGACACAGAGGGCAGGAGAGGACTAGGGGGCATGCGCAAACACAGGCCCGGGAGGGGGCGGGGCTCTGAGGAGCAGTCAAGGGGCGGGGCAAAGGTTTGGGTTCGCACAGGCCTAGGAATCCAAGGACAAGCACGGGATCCTGTGTGCAGAAATTTTGCTGTAGCGTCGCTCTCAGGTATCCCTGCGTTAAGACGGAGAAGCAGGGCTCGCCAACAGCCCGGCTTTTGGTTGAGCGAGGAAATGAGTGCGACCGAATCCTGGGGACGGTTTGAGAGCCGCAGCTGCACACCGCGTGTGCCCTCGCGGGCAGACCACATGTGCCCCACACAGGTCATCACTAGGAAACTCCTGCATCTGCAGGACGCTTACATTTGAGGCCACAAACTATCCTCTGTCTTCCTTTGTCTCTGTTTTCTCCACAGAATCCCCTTTTCCCAACCTTTCCTGTGCATCCTAGAGTTCGAAGGACCTCAGAGAATTTTCCGACACTGCCTTGAGACCCCCGAGGGTGCAAGAGACACACCCTCGTTATACATACCAGGGGGCTACGCTCAGAGCCAACTGCCCTGCCCCCTCACAAGCAGGCCAGGATCGGAACCCAGGCCCCGGCTCTCTGCCCAGCTTCCCTTGGCCAGAACCAGATGAAAGGAGAGCCCCCTCTGCACCCAGAGGGGCGATGACCAGAGTCCCCTGTCCCAGTGTCCTCCATTTGTCCCAAAGCCACACCCCGGCTCGGTCATTGCCCACCCAGCATTACAAGCTGAGGACCTTCTGTGAGCCAGGCACTGTTCTAGGCTCTGCAGACGCAGCAGTGAACAAAACCTTCCGAGCCTGCTGGCACAGCTGTCTCTGCCCCGGCCTCTGCTCCCCACACCCTCCCCCTCCACCCTGCAGCCAAGCTCCTGGCCCGACGCAGAGGGTCCTGTCCCTGGTGGGGGTCGGAGGGCCTGCGGGCTCAGGCCCCGTGTTCTCCGAAGGCCTACTTCGACGTTTCCAGGGATGTCCAAACAAGGGTCCACAGGTGGTCACTGCATGGTGTGCTGCGTCAGGAACGTGGATTTGGTTAATGTCAGATACCCGAGGCACAGCATGACTTCCCTAATCCTGCTGGGATGTTTCTTCATGCTTTCGATGTGACCAAAAGCCTCAATCAAATGGAAGTTTCCAGGCCCCCCCCCACCTGCCTGGGGTGAGGTGCAGCCCCTCCCAGTCTGGCCCCAGCCTCTCCAGGGGTGGTTCCTGCACCAGCCGTGTTGGCATCGTCTGGAAGCTTGTTAGAATACAGAGTCTCAGGCCCTACCCCGGACCTGCTGAACCAGAAATCTGCTTTCTAAAAAGATCCTCAGAGATTTTTTTTTGGACATTAATATGTGAGGAGCTCTGTCTTATAGCGTCAAATCTCAGTCCCCCTACTGAGCCCAGACACATTGGTTCAATCAACTCATCAATCGGTAAAAGGTTTGGTAAGCAAATTCCAGTTCTAGCACCTTTCATTGCTAGAGCCTGCCATTGGGGGCGAGTCCAGTGTTCCCTGGAGAACCGTCCACGCAACTTCTGGGCTCCATTCTGGAGGGTCACCACTCCCCTGGTCAAGACAGACTTGGTATCCATCTCCCCAGGTAGCCAGCCTGTCCTGGCTGTGACCAAGTGGTCCCTCTGTGGGGGTCTGGCTGCAGTGAGCTGAAGGGTTTAACTATGAGAAAGCCAAGGCAATCCCCTGACCCCAGCTCAGGCCCCTCCCCCTAACAGATTCACCCATACACACTCGTGGCCCTGTCGCCCCTGGCCCCTGTCCCCATGAGTCAGAAGGTGACTCACAGGCACTCCCTCCCCCTGGTCTTCTCCTCTGAGGAGGAGACTGGAAAGGGGAGAAGTATCTCAGCTCAAAACCTGAGAAAGCACCTGTGGACACAGCTGGGCTGAGGGACTGCCAGGGTCAGGCCTAGGGTTGGGGCTGGGAACTCTGGGTGGCCTGCCTGTGCTTGCTTGGAAAACAGGGGGAGTCCCCAATGTCAGGTTCTTCTCTCCTCCCCAAGTCCCTGGGGCACAGAGGGAGAAGGGAGACACCAGGACCAGCACCAACCACAACTTCCCAGGGAGTTCTTGGGGGTGGGAGCCATTCAGACTGGCAGCCAACCATCACCCCTGGGTCCCGCCCCACCTGAGCTCACCTGGGGACCACACCCCCTGAGGTCATGGGTGCAGACCAAGGAGGGAGTCACCTGCTTTCACGGATGAGTGGCCTGGACGGAGACCCAGGCAGAGCCCGGACCACACTGGTTTGAGTGATCATGTGATCTGCTGCCCCCTCCTCAGCCCACGTCACCATGGACGAAAACTGCATGAGTGACAAGCAGGAGAGTGGTGGTCTGGGACAACATGTGGCCTTTGGGTAGGACCCCTGAGGTTGGGATGACCACACCACCCCTTGAGATCTGGGGCCCACCTCAATTTCTCTGTCTGGGTAACTTCCCACCATCACTGACTGTCCTGGGAATCTATTTATACCATGACCTCGAAAAGGGGGAGGGTACCCTCGGGATGCCCTGGGCAGAGCTGGCCGGGGGCAGGGGGCTCATGAGAAAGAGCCTTGGAAAGATGGGTACTTCCCCTCCCTGCTTCCCTACAGACACCCAGTGTTCCGCTTCCCACCTCAGAACCCTTCCACAAGCTGGGTTGTCCTCTGGGCTGGACCCAGGCCCCCTTCTCCTACCTACCCTGGAGGGGAGCTGGGGGCTGGTGAGCGGTGCGTGACCGGAGGCTCTCTGGGACGTGGGAGTGAGCAGTGGAGTCCCCTGGGTCTGGGAGCTTCCCCCTAGCATTGCCCAACGGCTTCCCAGGCCCCAACAGGTGGTCATGATCCAGGGCCGGGGGTGGCCTCAGGCAGCAGCCCCCACGCCCCTGCTTTCCGCCTTGATTAGCAGAAACATTCCTACATCTGTCACGGCAAGACAGCCTGCTCCCCGTCGTCAATCACCCAGGAAACGCAAACACATTCTGGCTGCACCCTGCCTTTCTTTCCATAAAGTCACAGGCACCCGCAGGGCGCCTCAACCCCACCCCAGAGCCAAGGGGACAGGTGTGTGGGAGAAGCCCCCCCAGACCGAGCTTCTGCCACAGCTGGGGAAGGTCTGAGTCACAGCTCTCCCTTCCCTCCTCTCACACATTCACATACTCAGGCTTACACGGAGCCAGCAAAACACCGCTGCACGCAGAGCCACTCCCACAGACAGCTGTGCACAGACACCCAGGCACACAGACCACTGGCCACAGATCCATGGAGCGGGGTGGGGGGAGGGGCGAATGAACACCCCCGCTAGGCTGAGCTCCTGGCGTGCAGCGATCTCAGCTCTCCATATCTGGCACATGGTAGGTGGGCAGTGAGCAGCCCTACAACACGAGTCTCAGGTGTGGTACCCGTTTCTTTCATTCACTTCCGCTGCCCTCTGCCCCCACTAGGATGTCAGTTCCGTATGGACAGGGACTTCCTCCCATTCACAGCTGTGTCCCAGCACCCAGTAGGCTTGGCACTTAGTAGGTCCTCAGGAAACA
>PVKM010048561.1:0-11170 GCA_004027735.1 Carollia perspicillata
CCAAAGCAGGGAGACTTCATTCTCCCCTGTCCTCCTGGGACGTCCCAGAGAGGGTCTGGGGAGGTGTGGCTGCCCGCTTCTAGGGGGCACCTGGACGTCGTGCAGCCCCATCTGTAAACCAGGCCTGAGTCTTCTTTCTCTTCAGTGGGTCGTAGATAACTCCCCATATGGCCATAGGCTAGGAGGGAGGCTGGGAAGGAGGGGACTGTGTGGCAGGAGTAGGGACCAGGGGCACTGGGGTCACTTTGTCACGTAACCTTGAGCCTTCAGAGACTGCCCAGGCCTGATCTCACCTACAGCACTTCCCCTGGGTGATGCAGTGTGGTTGGGCACACCCAACATCACAGCTGGGTGGGTCAAACACCACCCAGAAATAATGCTTTACCAGCTATCTGGCATCCTTGGGCCATCAAGTGGATATGTAAAACTATCACAGTAGCTTAAAACAACAATGTATTACTAATGCTCATGTTTCTGTGGGGTGACTGGACTCACCTGCGTGGATCTCCTTTGGGGTCTCTCACGTGGTTACAGCCAGATGGTGGCTGGGGTGGGAGTCCTTTGGAAGCTCAACCAACAGGGCTGGATTCCAAGGTGGCTTCTGCCTGCCCTTGTCTGGTGCCTCACTTGAGATGCTGGAGGGGCTGGGACTGCTTCCATGCTGGCTGGCTTTCCCAGGAGCGAGTGGTCCAAGAGTCCCAGGTGGAAGTACCAGGTTTCTTGTGACTTAGCCTTGAGAGTCAGGCAGCATCCCCTCCACCACATTCTGTTATTCTGCAGCGAGTCACAGGCCAGCCCAGATTCCAGGGAGGCCCCACACGAGGGTGTGGATTTCGGGGGCTGTGGTTCGTCTCTGGAGACCAGCTGCTGCAGGGCTGAGGAGAGGAGGGGGTGTCCTAGCAGGCAGCTCTCTGCACAGGGGGTCAGAAGACCTGGTGCTGGTTTTGCTGGTCACCCTTGGACAAGTGTCTTGACCATTCTGGGCCTTAGCTTCCCAACGTATGAAATGACCCAAGTGGACTGGATGATCTCGAAGGTTCCCCTGGTGCCCACAGACCTGGGCGTGGCTCCTGGACACACAGGTGGCCCTGCTCTCCAGGCTGGGTCTCTGGTGAAGTAGGTGGGCTGGTTGCCCACCTCCAACCCCAGGGCCCGTGACCTGCAGCGAGGTTCCCAGGCATGATTACTGAGAACAGCTGAGGCTCTGAGCCTTTGGCTTCGGGGAAAAAAAAAATCGCCCTCCCTAGCCATCTCTAGGCACATTATTCACGAGTTCATTACTATTTAATTTAATCACCAAATGTCATCCAAATGCCATTTATTCTGCCTTCTCACCAGAGATTTGCCTATTTGTTTTACATTTCAAATGAATGGCTCGTGATTCTGTCATTTGGGGCTTTCTTTTGTAATTCATTGGGCACATTCCGACAAGTTGAAATGATGAGGAATGAACCCGGTACCCCTGGGCCCCTCTCAGGAACCGCATCCCTGAAGGAGCCTCCCCTGCGTTTCTCTGTCCAGGAGGCCAGACCCAGGCCCTCTCCACCCGTCTGGTGGGTAACAGGGAGGGAGATGCAAGATTCCGCTCTTCCCTGGAGTGCAAACCCTGCTTCTGCGAGACTCCCAGACCTGCACGCCGAGGGCTGAGGCAGGCAGGAGAGAAAGCTCAGGGTCGCTCGGCAGTGAACGCACCTTGGTTTGAGTTCTCATTTTGCCACTTTGTTGTCGGCCTTGGGCCTTCATTCCCTTGGGCAAGTGGCTTAACTTCTCCGAGCCTCAGTTTCCTCATCTGTAAAATGGATGGCACTAGGTCAGCATCTACAGCGTTGATGTGAAGGTTCAGGGGGATGAGGCTTGTCCAGCGCTTCCCCGGTGCTGGGCACAGGGGGCTGTCTCAGTGAGCTGTGAACTCATTTTATCCTGGAGTCCAAGTGCAACGTGATGACCCAGATCAGCTCTGGCCAAGAAGCTGGGGGTTAAGGTCAGAGGGCCTGAGGCATTGGATGTAACGGGCAGTTCTGGGGCTCCTGTGGTGTGCAGCGCCCTGCCAGGGTGGTGGCCGGCCCCGCCCCCTCAGCCTCCGGTCCATTTGGGAGACCCCCGACCCCCTGCAGCCCTCCCACACTTCTTTGGTGCTGCCTGGGAACTGGCTGCTGAGCCTGGGCCACTGATCTAAGAGACGCGTGACCCCACCGCCTGGAACCAAAGGCCACATCTGTATTACAAAGCCTCGTGGTACCTCCAGGCACCTTTACCGGCTGTGTAGCAAGGCTGCGGAGCCCCGATCCCAAGAATCAGACCCCAGAAGCCGGGTAGGGCTTGGGGTGAATCTCAGGGTCCTCAGGGCAACTGCCTTCTGGGTGTCCTCTGACCCAGAAGCTCTCCGGGCCTCATGGAGTCTTTTTAAAGATTTTATTTATTTATTTTTAGAGAGAGGGGAAGAGAGGGAGAAACAGAGGGAGAGAAATGGCAATGTGTGGTTGCCTCTCAGGTGGCCTCCACTGGGGACCTGACCTGCAACCCAGGCATGTGCCCTGACTGGGAATGGAACCGGCAACCCTTTGGTTCGAAGCCCTCACTCAATCCACTGAGCCACACCAGCCAGGGCCCCTTGGAGTCTTAAAAGAAAAAAAATTATTAGCACACAGAGACTGGGATGACACAGAAAAACCCACTTGGGGGAAATGGTCACCCCGTTCCCAGAGAGCGCTAACGTGTGGGTACCTGACTCCCAGCCTCTGTCTGTGTGTGCAGGACGTGTGACACGTGGTCCGCACCGTGCCGCTGTATTCAGCCCGTGAAGGCCCTCCTTCCCAGCGTCTGCCGCCGTCCTCCCCCGCAGTCTGGGCAGGCCTGCACATTCGTGCTTTCTCGGGCAGAGCTGTCTCCCTCTCTTGGACCCTAATTTTCCCCCAGTGTCTCCAGACTGCTGTCCTAAAAGACGCTCCCTGGGCCCTCGCTTCCCCTCAGGCCATCCAGCACCTTCCCTCTTCCATTCGCTGCCAATTTTCCGAAAAAGCTACCTTCTCTCCCCAGTCCCCTTCGTGTCCCCTTAATGTAGTCACTTCCCGACCCCCAAAGCTCAGGCTCCAGACCCTCCCTGTCCCCTGAGAGTTCTGGGGCAGTGCCGTCCGGTAGACTTTGAATGCCAGCCACATACAGAAGTTTTCTGAACCCTCACCCGAGGGTATGGTTATTGATCTTAGGGAGAGAGGGAAGGGGAGAGAGAGAGAGACATTAATTGATTGCCTCCCATTTATACTCTGACTGGGAATCGAACCCACAGCCTAGGGATGGGCCCCGAGTGGGAATCGAACCCACAACATTTTGGTGGGCAGAACAATGCTCCAATCAACTGAACCACCTGGCCAGGTCCACATGCAGAACTTAAAATCTTCCAGCAGCCACAGGCAAAATGTAAAAAGAGACAGGTGAAATTTTGATAATATATTTCACTTATCTCAATATAGCCAAACTATTACCATTTCAACCCGAAGCACATAATCCATGTAAAAGTCACTCATGGGCTATGTCGCATTCTTTGTATTTTTATTTTTGTGCCGACTCTGAAATCTGGCGTGTGTTCTTACACGTAGAACACATCTCGGTGGGGACTCTCCATCCTCCGAGGACGCACCGGCACAGGCGGCCAGAGGCTAGGCACTGGGCGGCACGTCTCCAGGGGGCTCGCCAAGGGCGCAGGGGCCAAGCCCAGCCACCTCTTCCCAGGGAGCTGATTCTTAGGGTTTATTCTCGTGTCCCCGCAGCTTCCCCTGCTGCCTCTTACTGCACCTTTACGTGCCGCATCCGCACTTCCGAAAACTCCTTTACTCCCTCAGTAACACGTGGTCATTTCTAAATCCCAGGAAAACCCAGGCGCGGGGATCCAGATCTTTGGAATAAGGTGTTTGTGACTCTCTCCTGCGGCGGGCCCCTGGAGACACCTGGTCCTGGTCGGGCAGGGCGCTCTCCTCGCTTCAGGATCCCTTCCAGCCGGAGAGTAAAGAGGTGGGGCAGTCGTGGTCAGCACTTTTTGCGAAGGGAAGCTGGGTTTAGAGTTTGTGTTGTAAATACAGACAGAGCGGAGAAGAAGGGAGGGCCCAGCTCTGCCTCCCTGCCTGGCGAAATGGGACGAGGACACGCAGGCCAGCTTCAGGGTAGAGAAGGGGACATTTTGCAGGGTTTTCAATGGCCTATGGAATCGTCGGGGGCTGAAGGCCCGAATTGCAGTTTGATCCATACGGCCACACAGCAGGACGGAGCCACACAGCAGGACGGGGACACCCAAGGGGAGTCCGTCACTCCTGTGGTCAGGGAGCTTCTCGTGCAGTTGGAGGGGCTGCCCATACAGCTGCGGGTTCCAGACCACACTGCTGCCACTGTGACCAGCGCCCCCGCCCCTGCCCCCCAACCCAGCTACTCAATCAGGAAGAAGCTGCCGCCACCCACACTGTGACCCTGAGCCCTGCCTCTCAGCTCCAGGTCACTGGAACCCCCCCATAAATCACACTGTAGCACGGGACAGAAATGGTCAAAGCAGCCACGCCCTGTGGAGGTCAGTAGTCAGAAAAGAAGAGTTTATCTTTAAGAGGTGGAGGGATTGGACTACAGAAGTCTGGCTTGCCACGTGAAAACCAGAAATGTGTGTGTATCGGTCAGCTCAAGTCACTGAGGCAAAATACCATAGTCTGGGTGGCTTAAACAACAGACAGTTATTTCTCACAGTTCTGGAGGCTGGGAAGTTTAAGGCCAAAGTGCCGGCTGATTCAGTTCTCAATGAGAGCTCTCTTTCCAGCTTGCGGACAACCGGCTGCCTTCTTGCTGTGTCCTCACGAGGCAGAAAGAGAGCCCGAGAACGAGCTGTCTGGTGTCTCTTTTTTCAGAGGCGCTAATCCCATCACGAGGCCCCCACCCTTATGACCTCATCCAGCACTAATTACCCGCTCCCAAAGGCCTCATCACCAAATAACCCTCACATTGCGATGTAGGATTTCAACCTATACTTTTTTTTTGTTGTTGGGGGGTGGGGGTGGTGGTGGAGGGGACACAATTCAGTTCATAGCAGCATTTAAAAAATTGCAAGATCACTGAGGTCACTTAGCTGCAAGGGAGTCTGAGAAATATACTGGCTTTTCCTTGGGCTTTCCCACCTCTGCTGTAGGGAAGGCACATTAGAAGGGGGTTGTAGGTGCTGGCACCCTTGGGTGGGCATCACCTGGGGGCAGCCTTAGGATGTGGAAACTGATCACCCACCACAGACGCCCTCGCCATCCATCAGCAATGGGTGTTGCCATTCTTGTAGACTTTTAACCAATTTCTATTCAGAAAAAAATTGGGATCCTACGCAACATATGGCCCTATGACTTATTTCCTCATTTTCTATGTTGTTGAATCTTTTCTCTTGTCAATAAACACTCATGCCATCAATATACACAGCTCTCTGGTATTTTGCATTTTTGATAAAACCGTAACTTATTGAACCAAATGCCTATGGTTGGGATTTTTGAGCATAAATGTAGATTGTTCCCAATTATCCCTTAGCAGAAACTAAGTTATGGAGAACATTTCAGAAATGCAGTCGAAGGGTGAATGACTGAGAGTGAAACTACTCGAAAAGGGAGTGTGTGTTTTTAAGGCTTGGGGAGACGCATTATTAAATTTCCCTCCAGAAAAGTCACATCCAATTACACCCAACAAGTTGTGTTACAGAGTGTTTGTTTCCCCGTGTCTTCCACGACTCTGGGTGATGTCGTCAACTGGTTTTCTAATTTGGTGGCAAGAAATCTCTCTCCCTCCGCGCCCCCCTCTTTGACATTCTTTTTTTAAAAGATTTTATTTATTTATTTTTGGAGAAAGGGAGGGAGAAAGTGAGCGAGAGAAACATCAATGTGCGGTTGCTCCTCACACGCCCCCAGCTGGGGACCTGGCTGGCAACCCAGGCCTGTGCCCTGACTGGGAATCGAACCAGCGACCCTTTGGATTGCAGCCTCCTCTTTGACATTCTTTTTCCTCTTTTGACTTTCCCGGTGATCTGTCTGTGTTCCTTCCACCTTCTGGTTGGTTCCTCCTCAACCTTGGTGCAGGGTCTCTTGTCCCCACCTGCCCTACAAATGTCTGTGCCCCCAGCTGTCTGTCTAGCCACCCTCATTTCTTCCCAGAGGTCCCTTTATAAATTTGAGGAAAATCAGCCTCTACAATCTCCCTCTGGCCGACATCCCCTCAAAACCCCGCCCCCAGCATCATGTCTGTCCCCTTCTTGGCCCCAAATAACTACGTGATAAATAGTCCCTGAGAAATAACCCTCCTGGTGAAGGCTTGCAGCCACTATCGGGGCCGCCAGCCAGGTTACCATCTCAGTGACCTGGAGGGGAAATTGTTCACGCTTAGTACAGTCAAGGTTTCTCTAACAAGAGCAAAATAGAAAGCCCCATCTTAAAGAATCAGCTTTCAAGTGCCTTCCTGCAGCTTCCCCGGAGCAGCAGACAGCTTCGGGATAGAGCGAGGCGGATCTGAGGAAGCACATCCCCGACAGGATGGAGGAAAAGCTGACTGCAGATCCCGTCCTAGAGGTCTGCCAGACGATGTCTGCAGCGATGGGCTTTGCTTCAGTCCGAAACAGGCTTTGCTTTCCTCCCCAGCCAGGATCTGACCAAGGCATTTCTGCTTCTAAAAATCTTTGGAAAATCGAAACCTAACAGCAGCAAGAAGCCCAATCTGGTCTCTGCGGAGGATGCTCAATGGTCTCCTCCACCTTCTTTCTGTCTCTCTTTTTAAGAAGACTTTATTTATTTATTTTTAGAGAGAGGGGAAGGGAGGGACAAAGAGAGGGAGAGAAACATGGTTGTGTGAGGGACAGTTGCCTCTCGAGCGCCCCCTACTGGGGACCTGGTTTGCAGCCCCGGCCTGTGCCCTGGCTGGGAATGGAACTGGCGACCTTTCCGTTTGCAGGCCGGCATTTAATCCACTGAGCCCCAACAGCCGGGGCCACCTTGTCTCTTGAGATGTAGAGCGGACGTTAACTAGATGTTCTGCCTTGACCTCAGACTCAAGATGCAGCCACGTTATCACTCAATCTTCTTCCTACCGTTTTAGTAGCCGACGTAGAGTGAGTCTCCCCAGGGGCAGGGACAGAGACGCGGGTGGGAATAGTATGTGTGGGGGTGATCCTAGGGAACACTGGTTAGGAAAAGCAGGTTGCAAGTGGTAAAAAGCCAACAGAGGGTGTGGTGATGAGCAAGCAGGTGGCCACCGTGAGCGAGAGTGACTGGGCTCACTGCCCCGGGGGACTTGATAAGAGCAGACCTTGAAGGTGCCCCAGGAGAGGGGCAAAGAAGCCAGGCAGGTATCCACCAACGTGTGCGTCATCGCTCTGAGATCTGGAAGGCCTCGGGTGGTGAGAGAGGCATGAGGCAAGGCCTTGGGAAGCCATGGGCTTTTGCAGGAAGGGGGAGTGCCAGTGGGCCTGGAGGGGCAGGCACAACATCTACTACGAGAGCTTCTTACCCACCCAGCATCCTGCTATTGGATTTGCACACATTAGTCACCACCAGCAGCTCAGGAAGAGGAGATTCGTGTGACCCCGTTTACGGATAGGGAAACGGAGGTTTGCAGACCTCAAAGGATCCGCCAATGGTCCTATGCATCCAGGAGAGGAGGAGGCTGCTGGGCTTTGGTCCGCAGAGCCTGCGCCGTCCGCTCTGCACCTCCTGCCTCCCAGCACGAGGCTGGGCTCCCTCCTGCCAGTCCTCTCCTTCCAGGTGGTACCTGGTGAAGAAACAGGAGGCAGAGAGATTCAGGGCTCATTTACCACCCAGGCTGTGTGTTGCCTTAAATCACAGGGTTCTTGCAATTTTCCAAGCTGTCGATTCCCCACTTGGTGGATTTTAGACTCTGAGGTGGGAGCTCCGCCCGTGAGGCCGTGCGGAGGGCGAGTGCACCCAGAGCAGCTCTGGGAGGCTGCGCTCACAGCGGCTTGCCTTTGATTAACGCAAATACGTGTGTGTGCGCTAAGTTATGATTCTTTTCTTCCCCCCTGCAGACAGCCATTTTCTTGTGCTTTGAGTATGTTCTAAAGGAGGTTCATCCTCCGTCTACTGGGTTCATAAGGTTAGCTAAGCGCAGGGGAAGAAAATGATTTTCATTCTTGAGTTCCGCTCCCCCTTCACTTTGCTATTCCATTTAATACACTAAATAGCAGCAGCAGTAGTGGTAATAGTAACAGCTACTATTGACAGAGGGCTTACTCCACGTGCAAAATGATATACAGATGTGGCAAACTGCATATGTATAACACATAAATATATGTATTTATATAGGTTATGACCTCTACATATCTAAATATAAATATGTAAACACTAGGTTGTTGACTTTCCGCAATAACCTCGTGAAAGAAGTGCATCCCCATTTTCCAGAGGCTGGAGTTGGGGCCCAGAGAGGTTAAGCAACTTGCCCAGGTTCACCCAGCCAGGCGGGGCGGAGCTGAGATCCACTCCGGGTCTGGCGTCCGAGCCCCAGGCTCTAGCCCCTGCCCTCCCTGCCTCTCCCTGGATGTGCCACCTGTGTTTCTCAGGCTCCACCTGCTGTGTCCAGATGGGACAAAAGTGGAAGCTGGCCCTGCTTCTGCTATGGCTCACCTGGTCCATCGGCAGCGAGGCTGGGACCCCCGGGGCGGCCCTGGAACTCAGTCACCACCGGCTCTGTGTCCTTGGAACCAAGGCCCGCACCTCCGCCCAGGGCTTGTCATCACAGATAAGTACATCCAGCGTGATTTGTGGAGGGAGCCTGCCAGGACCGTGGGTCATTTCCTCACCTTCTATTTCGAGTTCCATTATTCCAGCCACAGTGCAGGCGCAATGAAAAAGCAGCACCAGGACATTTATCTCCTCCTCTGTCCTCCCTCCTGGCCAGCTCCCTGCCATCCTTTCTCTTCCTTCCTGTGGCTTGTCTTGGATGCAAATGACCTTTTCACGGGTCCCAGCAGTGGCATGGAGCAGCTCCCCACCCCCTGTCCACGGTTTGGTCTGGGGACTGCGGTTCTCTCCCCACCAGGTGCTCCAAGAAACTCCAAATGGAAATGTCTCAGAAAAGATGTTCTAAACCTCCAACCGGCCACAAAATAAAAGGTAGGGAGACCCAGATCTGCGCCTCCTTACTGAGCTGCCGCCGTGGGCTCATTACTGACACCATCCAGGGCCCAGAGGAGCGGAGGGGCCAAGCTGAACACGGCTGCTCTCCCTCCGGGCTCTGCTGGGTCACTCACTCACTCGCTCAGCAAACGTCCATAAGCAGCTGCTTTGCTGCGGGCGCAGATTTAGGCACAGGGTGTAGAGCAGCTAAGTATTCCTGCTCACGGGAGCTTAGACCCCAGTGGGGTGCCTGGCTCTCTGGAGTCCAACGGTTTTGGGACAACACAGGTCTTTGCATCCCTGCAGCTCCCTGATGCCCTTCACCCAGCGCTCTGATAGTGTCATGCGCGGTCCTGCATCGCCCATCGAGCCGCCTCTGGGTCCTGACTCCTGAGGACCCCTGCCCAGCGTGTTTCTGAACCTCAGTGACAAGGACCGCACGTGCAAGTCTGACCCAGCGTGTGAGTGAGCCGGCATTTGTGGGAAGCACTTGGACGACTGTGCGCAATATGAAACAACACACCTCCCCGCCCTGTCTCCTCTTGAATTCCCGGGCGGTAGCCTCGCATTCCTGGGACTTGGTCTCTTTCATTGATGACTGTACCCCCGCCTCCCACACCATCACCAGCAGGGAGAAAGGCTGGGGCTGGGGACAAGCAAGAACAGAAGTCCCTTTCATGCAGGGAGTGGCCAACCTTCGTCCTGCATGACTTGACAGGTTGAGCACAATGTCACAACATTGCTAGGTGGTGAGAATACACTGGCAAAAAATAGGACCCCTCGGGCTCATGGAGCAACTGTCTCAGCACCCCTTGGAATAAATGGGCACAGCCGCCCCCAGAGGACGGCCTGACTCATGGAGTCCAGTGGAGGGTGACAGGTGGCTGACCTGGTGCCACGGGCAGGAGGGACACAGGGTCAGGGGCGTGGACTTCATAGCCAGCCTCTGTCATTTTTCAGCTGTGTGGTCCTGGGTGAGTTATTCAACCCCTCTGAGCCACAGCTCCCTTACCTGTGCTGATCCTACGGAGACCTGCTGTGAGCGTTTCAAGGATTAATATTTGTAAAGTCCTGGCTCGTGGTAAGGACTACATAAGCGTGACAGTTCAGAGTAATACAGACAAGGTAAAGAAAATGTTGGAAATAGAGGAAAAAACCCATTATCCTATATGACTAGAATAATTGATTTGCTTTTTTACCTGGGAGACACATCCAACTAAACCTCTGGAATGTCTCAGGTGTGGGGTGGGCGGGCGGTCAGAGACCCCTGGTCCCCTTACATGAAAAAGCCCTACACTGGAGGTGACACGGGAGGGACTCCAGGCTGGTGCTCCCAGCCTGGCCAGAGCTGCCTGGGGGGTGGATGGGGGCGGGGCGGGAAGAGGAGGGGGAGCTTAGCTCCGGGTCTCCTAGAAGAGAGCTGTTTTCTCACTGCCCCCTCCACCCCAGACCCCTGATCTTTTCAAGCTGGTGGTTTCCCTTTGTCTCCTATTAACCCGCATCGCAGGTGGGCCACTTTTAAGGATCTTTTAGTTCTGCGAGGCCCGGACTTCAGCTTTGAGCAAAAGTGGTCCCTGCTGCGGCCACTTAGACCTGGCTAAATGGAGCTCTCAGGAGCTCACGTGTGATCCTATGGCCACCGCCGGTGGTTCTGAAAAGCATGGTGGCAGGGGTCACCTCTGCCCCAAGGTGTGTCTGTCACCCCCACCCCTGTCCCGCTCCAGCTGAAAAATGCCACTGTTTCTGAAGGGGAGGCTGGAGGCAGGTGTGTGTGTGTGTGTGAGTGAGTGTGTGTGTGATGCACAACTCAGCACCCCAGTCAATTATCCTGCCCCCCTGATGGAGAGGCAGCGAGTGAACGGTCTCCACCTGCATTGGAATGAAGGCCCTGACACATGTCCCAGTGTCCCTGTGGACCCTCAGGCCCCCAGCGCAGGGCAGCCGAGCTGTGCGCTTCTCGGCCATGACTCATTGGGACTCCTTTTCCGCTCACACTGGTCTCCCCAGGTTGGCTGCCGCCCTGCCTTTGTCTGGGTTGCAGACCC
>PVKM010048562.1:0-11173 GCA_004027735.1 Carollia perspicillata
GGGACCCCAACACTCCTGCCTCACTCCCACCCATCCCCAGTGCTTTTCTCACTCTTTCCCCCTTGTTTAAGGAACGCCTCTCCTCTTCTTTTCACAAAGAACTCCTACATAGCTTCCAAAACTCAAATTAAACATGTCCCCTTCCTGGAAGCCTCCAAGTTCATTGCTTTCTCCTCCGTACTCCGTACTTGTACCACCTGGCACCATGGAATTCTGACTTGTGTGCACCCCTCCTTTGGGCAGAAGTTCGCTCAACGGGACCGGGCGGTGAGGCAGCGAGGGCGGTTCCCAGAAGTGCAGGGGCTTTCTAAGAACCGTGGCTGATTACCCACAACGCCAGTGATACATTTCACAACTTCAGATTTGCTTAGAACCCTAAAAATAAAGTCAAGGCTGTGCTTTTTAAGTCAGTTTTTCACTCTAGAAATCTGTCTGCCTTGTCTTTGGGAAGAGAGATCATTGTTATGTAGACCATATGCCCAGTAATTGTTGGAATAGGATGAACTAAAACAGCCTCTGATGGGTCTGACGCAGCCGCGAGGCTCAGCCATGTGCCTTCCACGTCATGAGTAGTGTCTCGGGTACCTGATGCCACGTCTGTCTTACCCACCCCAGTCTGTGCATCCCCTGAGGGCCAGGACTGTGTGCCTTTTAATTCCATATCCTTGGCACCTAGCACAGTGGCTAGTACATGGTAGGCATCTATCAATATTGGGTGAATGATTAAGAAACTAGAATAAGTCCTGGCTGGTGTGACTCAGTGGATTGAGTGCCAGCCTGCAAACCAAAGCATCGTTGGTTCGATTCCCAATCAGGGCATATGCCTGGATTGCAGGCCAGGTCCCCAGTAGAGGGTGTGTGAGAGGCAACCACACATTGATACTTCTCTCCCTCTCTTTCTCCTTCTCTTCCCCTCTGTCTAAAAATAAATAAAATATTTAAATCCTAATAATCTTGGGTAATGTAATTATGATGTGCCTTGGTGTGTGCTTCCTTGGGTCCCAACTTCTTTTGGACTCTGAGCTTCCTGGACTTCCTGGAAATCTATTTCCTTTGCCAGATTGGGGAAGTTCTTCTTCATTATGTTTTCAATTTCTAGGTCTTCCTCTTCTCCTTCTGGAATCCCTGTGATTTGGACATTGGAACATTTAAAGTTGTCCCAGAGGTTCCTAAGCCTCTCCTAATTTTTAAAAATTCTTGTTTCGTCATTCTGTTCTGGCCGAATGTTTATTTCTTCCTTCTGCTCCAAATTGTTGATATGAGTTCCGGTTTCCTTCCCATCACTGCTGGTTCCCTGTATACTTTTCTTGATTTCACTTTGCAATGCCTTCACTTTTTCCTCTATTTTGCAACCATACTCAACCATTTCTGTGAGCATCCTGATTACCAGTGTTTTGAATTCTGGCATCTGATAGGTTGGCTATCTCTTCATCACTTAGTTCTATTTTGGGTGCTTTGATCTGCTCTTTCATTTGGGCTATATGGTTTTGTTTCCGCTTGCCTGTTATGTAGTAAGGGGCAGAGCTGTAGGTATTCTCCAGGGCAGGGCAACCCATGTTGCTGCGTTGTGACACTATATGTGTGGGAGAGTCCAAGAGGGAACAACACCACTTGCTCAGCTCTCCCCAACTTTCAGTCACTTCACCGACTTCCCACAAGCAAATTGGGCCCTTCTGGTGCTGATTCCTGGGTGGGTGGGTAGGTTTGTGCATGTCCTAGGACTCCGTAGGTGTCTCCAATGAACTCTACTGCGAGGCTGGGCGTTTCACCTGCTGCCGCAACCCCCACAGATTTTTTACAGTCAGACGTTTTGAGGCTTTGTTTCCCTCTGCTGGAACCCTGAGTTGCAAGGTCTGTCTTGCTCCCCAGTTATTCCTCCCGGTTTATGCAATAGTGGGACCACCCTGTCCTCTGCTTTGCCACAAGTCCTCTCCACCCTGGCCACCAGTCTCCGCCCCTCCTACCAGTCTGAGTGAATGTTTCCTCTTTAACTCCTTGGTTGTTGAACTCCCATACAGTTCGATTTTATGGCAGTTCTGGTTGTTTTTTGTTTTTAAATTTGTTGCTTTCCCTCTTTTGGTTGCGCAAGGAGGCACAGTGTATCCACCCATGCCTCCATCTTGCAGCTGTACAGTTTTCTTACTCAAACCTTCAGTCTCCTCAGAATCTCTGTGCCTCAGTTTCCCCATCTGTAAACAACAAGAGTAATAAGAGTACCTACCACCTCTCACGGTTTTTGTCAAATTTAAGTGTATCAGTCTGCTTGAACTCTCATAACCAAATACGACTGGGTTTACTGACTTAAACAAGAAATTTATTTTCTCATAGTTCTGGAGGCTGGAAGTCTGTTTCAGTATCTCCAGCAAGGCATGATAAAGGTCTGGACTTGGCCAGAGGCTTGAAAATGGGGGGAAATGACCAAATCCAATGTCCTACAAGGTCAGAAGAGTCATCCCCAACCACCCTACCTCCCAGTTCTGCTGTGAACAGTAAGCAAGACCAAGAATCCCAGGGACACGCTCTGTGAGCCGTGACGAGCAGCCCGAGGGGGAGGGGCCTTGTCCGTTACTCTCTCTGGCAGAAGACAAACACCTCTGGGGGCGGACAATAGCGGGTGCCGCGTCCCTCAGCAGTTTCCTATGCGTTCTTCCCTCAGAGCCATCCAGGAGAGTCTGTGTTTGTGAAGGGCTGGGGGTGGGCCGCGTGAGAGAGCTGGCCACCTGGAAGGGGTGACATGAAGCAGGGAAAATACGACCTTGCAGGAGGCCACGGTGGGGATGGTGTGAGGGGAAGGGGACCGGGCGTGGAGTCGGAAACCCCAGCTCTGCAGCTACTGGAGGGTTCCTGTGCCCCTCTGGGAATCGATTTCCTTTGTTTTTGTTTTGGGTTTTTAACATTTTAATGTGGTGAATTTAACATTTAACTTGAGCGGAGAGAATAATACAATGAATCCTTAGGTGCCCATTACTCAGCTTCTGCCGTTACGAGCTCAAGTCCCACCTTATTTCTTGTTCTCCCACCTACTCCTCCCGGGCCATTTGTAAGCCAATCCCGGACATGCTGTCACTTCATCCGCAAAGATTTCAGTTGGGACAAAGATAAGGACCCTTTTTCAAGACCGTGACTGCGGGGCCATTATGACAGCTCAAAAACATTAACAATAGTTCCTTTATTAGAAATATTCACTCAACGTTAAGCTTCCACTTGTCCCATAATTAGAACACTGATTAGCTGACATGCCTTTTAAGCGTATCTGTAAATTCCCTCTCCATTTCTCTTTTTTGTTTCCTTGCAATTTATTCATTGAAGAACCTGGGCTGTGGGTCCTATGGAAGCATCCATCGGGTGGAGTTTGCTCACGGGGTACGTGTTTTTGTCTGTAAAATGTGGGAATCATTCTCTGAGAATCAAATAACATGAAGCCTGGGCATGGGTGCTGACATGGAAGGCACCCCACCGAGGTCCTGTGTGAATGTATCTCTTCAGCCCTGTAGTGCCCTGCTGCTCTTGCTTTTCTGATGATATAAAGGAGGCTCAGAGAAGCCTAGGAACCTGCCCATGCTCACACAGCTGCCTAACAGTGGGGGAGGAGATGGCATGATGGAGCTAAAAGAACTTTGACTTCAGGCCAAGACCCAGGTTTGAATCCACTGCCCCCATTTCATAGCCTCACGGCCTCGCATTTCTGCTCTTTGAGCCTTGGTTTCTTCACTTTCAGAAAACCCCGGTCTGCATGAGGCTAAAAGGAAACACTTCCATGAGAAGAGCCCCCAGGGGGGCCTGGCACAGTGGGCGCCTCACCGCACGACTCTGGCAGCCCTGCCTCCTCCCTTGCTGCCCGGGGACAAGGTGCACAGCTCTGGTGGGGGTCAAGCTGGACCCCCGGTCTGCCCCATCCCACCCCACCCTACCCCCCCGGGCCGGCAGAGACAGAGTGGGCGGTCCTGGGAGGCCGAGCACGCTCTGCTCTGTTCTCGGGACAGCTCCAGCAGGCGGCTGTGACCTCTACAGGAAACAATCAGCTATTCTTCCTCCTTCCCCCTCTGTTTTGCGACTCATCCCTTGGGCCCAGGGGTCCAGAGGGAAATGCTCTCCCTGGCAGCAGTGCCCAGCCCAGCCCTGCAGCCCAAATGCACGGTTTCCAGGCCCGGACTCCGCTGGAGCAAGCCTAAGTCAGAGTTCCTACCAGAGCTGACGCCATATTTTTATGTCTGCCCAGAGCCAGTGTCATTTACTCACTCAGCGGGGACTATGCCGGGCCCTGCAAATAATGGTAACAAAGATGAAAACAACACCACCACTAATAATGGCCCAAACTGAGAAAGTTCCTGCTCGAGGCCAGGCACCGTTCGGAGCACTGTGCTTGTGAGGCAGGCACTACTATTGTTCCCATTTTACAGGTGCGGGGACTGAGCACCGAGAGTTGGAATGGTTCTCCTACAGTCATGGAGCCGGTTGGTGGCAGAGCTGGGATCTGAGTACGGGTTTGCCCGAGGAAAGATGGACACTACATAGAAGGGCTTTCAGTTGAGCTGTTGGCTGTTACACAGGCCAAGCCTCACTGGTTGCTACGAGGTATCATCTCATTGAATCCTCACAACAGCCCCCAAATACCCACCTTCTTGTCCACATTTGCATGTGAGGGAACTGAGGCTCAGAGAGGTGGGACATTGAGCCCAAGTGCACACAGCTGGGCCCACTGGACTCCAAGATCATGCTCTTCCCAGGAACTCGGAGGAGGGCGGAATTATCTTCCAAAAGCTTCCTGGACGAGGGGTCATGTCGAGAAGTGGGACTTGAATGGCGGCAAGCCCACCCCTCACATCAGAGCAGGTTCCTAAGTAGGGCCCAGTCCTCCATGAGGCCCCCAAGGTGTCAGGGCTGGCCCCTTCACCCCAGTTTCCAGCTGTGCAGACTGCGATTCTGGGGGGCGGGGAGAAGGTTGCCCGGAGTCCCACTGTGAGGCCCGGATCTCGGCGCTCCGTCCCTGAACTGCCCGGCAGTGAGGGGCTGGAGGCGGCTGACCAGCTCACCACATAGCCATGAGACTCCGGCTACTGCCCGTCTCTTCGACTGACTGTGAGTGCTCCGAGCGCAGGGACTGGGCTCTCTTGGCGACCTCTGGTCATCCAGTCCCAAGCACAGGGCCTGACACAGGGCGGGCACTCAAGAAACTTTAGTGGAGGGAGGGAAACGGGGAGGGGAAGGATCTTGTACCAAATCCAGGGGCCTTAGACCCAACCCACCGCAGAACCATCAGGACCCTGTGTGAGTGCCCCATTTCAACGCTAAATTTCTAGAGAAAGTATTTGTGGGACACGGAGAGGTCGCCCTCGGAGGAGGGGAGTTTGTGATGGAGACACTCACGCCGAGGGGCTGGCCCAGGTCAAGGGCTCCGAGCCCCATGCGCACCCAGAGAAGGACTGAAGGAGGGAAACATGGGAGGGAGACAACGCGGAAGGACTTCCCATCAGGATGAGTGACCCACTGGTCCCAAGGTGCATCAAGCCCGTCACAAGAGGAGTGCACACAGGGCAGGGACAGCCACACTGAGGCCCTGGACAAGGGACTTCCACCAAGGGGCCCAGGGGTGCCTCAGAAGTGCTCCCCGCTGCCCGTCCCTGCGATCCCAGGAGTCGGTCTGTAGTTGCGGGTGCAGAACTCTGTCCCGATGCCATCACCCAAGACCCCACAAGCCGAGGTTGGCTGTGCCCAGCACTGCGCTACGTGTTCTGCCTCCTGTAATCCTTGCCCCGCTCCATCTAGGGGATGCTGTTCATTCCTGTCCCACCAGTAGGAAAGCTGAGGCCCAGAGAGGCCAAGTAGCTTCTCCAGCCAGGGTGAGGAAACGTCCCCCCGCCTGAAACCAGGCCGATCGGACCCTAGAGCCACCCCACTCACCAGTCCGACTCCAATATCCTGTGGTCCCGAGATTCACTCGTTGTGGCCTGAAACCATAGTCCTTCCCCTGGGGGTGGACCACAGGGCTGCCAGCGCCACCACAGCCCCACCCTGGCCCAACCACAGCCTCACTCCGTGGTTTCCAGACACTCTCACAATGGCAGATCGACCATAATGGTTCCCACAAGGGGCTGCTGGTCCTTTCTCCTTGCTTGATTCTTGGCTTCTTTTAAAGCCCAAGGTGGCCAAGGTCCAAGGAGGACTGTAGGCACCCCTCCCTCCATGACCTCTGTATTTAACTCACTCTGGCTACAGTACATCATTTCAGCTTAATTTTATTTCCTCTTATAAATGGGCACAGCACGGGAAGTGTTAAAAAAAAAAACAAACCCAAAACAAAGCAAAACAAACAAAAAACCCCAACAGTTCCTTCTGGGACAGATGAGCACCCCCAGCAGGTGCCTTGGTCATTTTCCAGTCACTTCCCTCCATGTAAAATTTTGGCCATGAACTCAAACAGGTGTGGTTAATAAACAGGTTATGGGGAGAGGGGCCAGGGAAAGCCTGGGGCAGAGGACAAATTCCCACCTGCCCCAGGACAGGTTCTTGGAGGGCTCTGTACAGGAGAAAGGACGCACAGGAGGGGACACTGTCTTCAGGGGGCTCTCTGGAGCCACACTGGCTACAAAAAATATTTACATGCATTCGCCACACTGGGGCCAGGCGTACCGAGCTGCCAGATGGGTACCCAGGGGGTGCTGGGGCCGTCAGCCCTTAGACAGCAACGCCAGAGCCTGGTCTCAGCATCTCTGTAAATCTGTACAGTTTTGAACTTCTATTTACAGGCAGGAGGCCTGGGGAAGCAAGTCCGGGGTGGCAGCTGTCAGACACAGAGATGGGCTTTGCTCCCCGTGCCCAGGGCTTTTGGACATGTGACTTGCCAACCCTAGGAGGTCCCAGCCTGAGCTCCCTAGGCCACTGCCCACATATCTGCCAGGCCCAGCCTTTCAGAAGAGGTACCCCTTCTTGCCCCCTGGGGAGATAGGGCCTGGCTCTAGAAATCACAACTGGGCGTGGGCCCAACCTGCAACTCCCAGCCTGCCTTTGTGCTCCCTGGTAGCCTAGGCCCTAGAGAGGCTCTTGGCCCACATGAACTCCCTCTCCTTTGGCATCAGCCATGCTTCCAGGAAATGCCAGGGCCCGCCAGACCCACCCCGCCAACCCCAGGAGCACGGGGGCACCTGGGGTTCTATTTGGGCAGGCCCTGTACCTACATTGCACCTAGGAGAGCTCCAGCTCATCCTTTGAACCGACCTCTCTCTTGGATTGCCTTGCCCAACTGGGGCTGGCCAGACTGTTAAATTTTGTAAGAATAAAGCCTGGACATCTGCCTTAGGTCCAGGGCTCCATGAATGAGGGCCTTGGCCTCTTTCTATCAAAGGCTAAGGACACAGAGAAGAGGCCAGTGCCAGAAGGCAAAGCCCCAAGTTGGAAGCCAGGCTGGACCCATGCAGGCCACTCCAGCTGGCCTAAACCCGAGTCGTGCATCCTGTGCTGAACCCCACCTCCCACCACGGTCCCGCCACGGTCCCGCCACCCCTGGGCTTCCCAGTGGGGCCCAGGTCCTCTCTGGTTTCTCAGCCTCGGCCTGCCTAGGCCTTCTCACCAGAGCTGCTGCCCCCAAACAGCAACCCACCAGGGCTCAGGGGAGAGGGCAGCTGGGACTTTGGTGTTCTCCAACCCCCACGCCCCAGCCCTTCAGCTCCAAAGGTGACTGAGGCCAGGCTACCTCCAACAGTATGTGGGCCCAGGATGCCTCTCCCCAGCCCTGTCCCCCCTCCAAAGGCTGGGACCAGCTGGGCTCCTCACAAGCCTCCGGGCCCTGCTGAGAGGGGCTTGGGAGTCTGAGATGGAGCCCCAGGCTGGAAGGAAGATGGTGGAAGAGGCAGGCCATGGAAGGCCCTGGAACCTGGCCCTCACTGCCTCAGGCACTCCCCACCCCTCACCCAGCAAAAGTCTGTTACCAACGCATCTTGAAAAGGGAACAGAAATAAAACCTAGGTTCCTGGCTTTAATCTGGGTTGGAGGTGAGGCGTGGGGGCGTGAGCACCAGCCAGCTACTGAGCAGACCAAGTCTTGGGGCTCTAAGCGCCCCTGCTGAGTGCACCCTCCCCAAAGGAGATTTGTGACCCCACATTTAAAATAGCCACAGAAGTAGCCTCGCTTACAAGGGTAAAGAAGTGGGGGGCAGGCTGGGGGTCCTGTGGCACCCCTGCCCCCACCTGCTCTCAGCCCTCAGCCTGGTGGTGCGTCTGGGTGGGCTGCTTCCAGCTGCAGCCAGAATCACCAGGTTGTTTGGCCGAGTAAACGGGCAAGGTGTCCACGGGGAAGGCCCAGGGAGGACCCCAGGGTGGGGCTGAGGTGGGCCTGGCAAGGCCAAGGGGAGAGGGTGCAGAGGGCCCGGGCGGCAGGGCCCACCCTCACAGGCACTTTGGAGACTTGTGTCCTGGGAGGCAGAGTCGGCCCCTAGCTCGGAGCAGGAGTGGGTGTGGGCGACCAGGTGCCAGAGCACAGGCTCCCTCCCCGCCTGGGGCCTTTGGTCCTGGGAAATCCAAGCCCCCTCCCCAGCCCGAGGCCAAATTCCAGGAACCAGCGTGCCTTCCTCAGCAAGGCTCCCCCATAATGGGGGACTGGCCCCAAACCAACCCCTCGGGCTACAGAGAGAGAAGCGGGTGCAGGGGGAGGGGCGTGCAATGCCCCGAGGCAGTGCCCTCCCACACTGCACTGACCGGGAAGACGAGTGCCCACCTGTCTCCTCCAGAGGGAGCACGGGCCCTGTGGGGTGGGACTGCATCCACGTGGGGTTGTGTCTGACACACAGGGGTCAGTGGCCATGTGGTTGGCGGTGGGGGCAGGGGCACTATGGTCAACGGCTGGGTGTGCCAGGGTGACGCAGGGGACCCAATATGGGCTGACTGCACCGGCTTGGTCCCACCCTCCCCACTGAGCCTGAAAGCCAGAGAATGTGGTGCCAGACTGTGTGCGTATGTGGAAGGGGGAGACGGCGAGGGAAGCAGGCCACGCCATTGCCACTGGTGACAATGGTCTGTGACTTGCATTGTTATGAGCGTTTGAGGGTGCATGAGAAACGCATAAGAAACGCCTTTGGGAGAATGTGCGTGTCTGTGATGTGTCTGGACTGGCAGGGTGGTCAGGACTGCCCATGATTTTGTCATGTCATGCTTTTGTCTTTGGACATGACAATATGCGTGACCTTATGGGGGACAGTGTCTGTGCCGGGTCCACTCACAAGAGGGGGGTCCTAGCAGCCCAGCCAGCCTTCCTCACCTGTGGCTGCCAGGACCCTCGGGAAGCCACGTCCTCAGGGATGGATGGGCAGGAGGGGAAACCTGCAGGTGCGGGTGCAATGGGCCGGGTGAGGGGAGGGTGACCCTGCAGCCCCCGTCATGCCAGGTGGCAAGGGACACACTCTCACCCGGGGGAGGGGCCTGGGACAGAAGCACGAGGTGGCAGTGTCTCGGTTTCAAGGCTGAGCTTGTACATGCTGATCCTGGGAACCAGCCTGAGTGCCCCTCTGCCCTTAAAAGAAGGCTTTGGCCAGCCTGTGGGGCCCAGCGGGCGTGCAAGCCCATCTCCAGCCCCACCTTCGCTTCCCCCAGCCACTCGGGAGCTTCTTTCCTCCCAGCGGTCTGACATGAGGTCCTAAAGCCCCAGGCTGGCGGAGGACGAGAGACGAGCTCGCAAGGGCACAGTCCAGGGCAGACGGCAGTGCCCCCTGTGCCTTGGGGAAGATCCGTGTGAGGCTGGCAGTCTGGGCAGACCTCGGGAGGCCGGGCAGAGAGGAGCTGGGGCCAGGCTCCCTCCCGTCCCGCTCCCCAGGCCAGGGCTGGTGGGACGGGCCAGGGACTGGGTGGAGGGGCGACGCTGAGGCTCTGGGAGGCACTGTGGCTCCGCTAGGCGTAGAACTCCTCCTGCTTGTCAGGCTTCTGGTACGTGACGCTCGCCTGCTTGGGCTCCTCCAGCGTGTAGCTGCCCTCGTCCTTCTTCTTCATGCGGTAGATGAGCAGGGTGACCAGGAAGGCGGCGAAGAGGGCACCCACCACCCCGCCCACAATCACGGCTGTGGAGGAAGAGGGCAGAGGTCACGGCCCAGGGGAGGGGGTGGGGGTGGGGGAGTGTATGGCCTAGAGGCCAGGAGAAGGCCTGGGGAGAGGGGCCAGGGCCCCGGAAACCGGAGCTGGAGTGACTCTGACCGCTTCCATTTACGGCCCCCACTGCAGCCTGCTCAGCTCCAGTCGCCTCACGCACACTAGCCCGTGGGGGCCGCACGCAGCTCAAGGCTGGTGCCACAGTCCCCATCTATTTTACATGCCACTGGGAAAGAAAAACTCTGCCAACTGAGCTGTGACCCATCCCAACCACAGGAGTTAATGTATGCACAGACGTGCAGAGAACTGACTCCTGCAAGGTGGTGAACTCCACTCCACGGAGGAGGACAGGGGAGCCTCGGGAGGTGGAGGGCCCGCCCCACCCTTGGCCACCCCGGCCGGGGAGCAGGGTGGTGGGCCTGAGTCCAGACTCTGTGGGAAACAGCCAGGGCAGGTCCTCGGCGCCTGGGTGGGCTCAAGGGTGGGCCAATCAGGCCAAAGAAAGGACTCAGAAATTAGAACCCGGGGGCGAGGTCTGGAAGGGGTCGACCAGCAAGGCCCAAGAAAGCAGGGGTCAAGGGCAGAGTCTGAAAGAGGGTCAGGGGGTGCTGAGGAAAGTGCTAGAGGTAATAGGAAGTGCGTGTCAGGCTCTGGGATGAGCAGCGGTCCAGGGACACACCAGAAGGGGGTTCTGGGAAACTAGCCTCCCCGGAAACTCACACCCTGAGTTCCTCCAGGGCAAACGGAGGCCAGACCAGCTGCCCCACCCAGCGCTCCTCCAGGGCCCAAGCC
This sequence comes from Carollia perspicillata, assembly GCA_004027735.1. Lineage (NCBI taxonomy): Eukaryota > Metazoa > Chordata > Mammalia > Chiroptera > Phyllostomidae > Carollia > Carollia perspicillata. The sequence continues at coordinate 10,863 of PVKM010048562.1, forward strand.
TCACCTACAAGCACCTCCTTCCGCTCCAGGATGCTCTTCTGTGGCAGCTGAGCCGCCGAACTGCCTGACTCAATGGCATTGTCCAGGAGGCCAGGGCCCGGGCGAACGTCCTTGGGCAGCGCCCCGGGTGGAGGCGACGGCTTAGCCGCAGCCCCACCCACTGCTACCACCTCATTGGCTGTGTCTGGTTGCGTGGTCTCTTCCTCCGGCAGCTCAAAGTCCCCGCTGGGCCCCCCACTCACTGGTACCTCTGGTTCATCCCGGATCGTGGTCAGGAAGGACTCTGGCGTCGGGGTCTGTGGGGAGGATGG
>PVKM010048563.1:0-11174 GCA_004027735.1 Carollia perspicillata
CGTTTCCTTGGATTCCACATCATCCGTCTGGGCTGAGCGCAGCCAGGTGGTTTTCCCTCCGGTCTTCACTCAGGCGGTGCCACCGAGCTGGTGAGTGCGCGGGTGGCTGGGACTTTGCTCTTTCTCTCCTGTCCCTCCGTGTGCAGTCGCTCCCCACAGAGTTTCCACATGGTTTCCCCAATAAAACATGCGGGAGCTCTGGGAGGCCAGGAGGGCAAAGGCAGCTGCGTCCCGGCCTTTCTAAGTGGCACACTGTCACTTCGGGCAAACTGTATTCTAAGTTCTAGGAACTAGGCAAGGATGTAGATACTTGGAAATGCGGTGGACGAATGCCAGCAAGGTACCAGATAATGACAACACACTCTAATGTATTTTAACAGGGGGCAGCTAGCTTGATAATGCAGAAACGAATAGGAGCAAATCCATAATTAATTTATCAACTTATTACAGCTTTGCTATAGGAGGGAAAGATAAGGAAATCCAATGATAACAGCATGCATTTGGGTCTTGGGGACTAAAGATTTTACTTCAAGAGAAAGAAATGGAGTCGCTCTACTGTTTTGTCCACCAACCTTTCTACAAAATCTCTAAAGTAGAGAAACCGACATTGGCCACGTAATTAGCAAAGATTTTCATTGACAAAAGAAGGTTCCTTTAGCCACTTTCAAGTATAGTTTAACCAAGCATAACAATGTTCGATTCAAGAGTCTTTTAAATATTTTCATCTGCATCTATTGCGATTTTCCTTGTAACACCGGAGCGTGGTAAGGCTCTACATCCGGCAAAGAGACCACGGTACCAGAGTTAGTGCCGGTATTGTCGTTACCATTGTGCCACTTAACAGCCATTTGGCCCCACGAGCACAAGTGGTACTTGATGTGAGCTCTCCGCCAGGCACTGTGAGAGGCACCAGGTCACACAGGTGCGTCCATCCCCTCTGTAGTCCACTGTCTCTGCCAATTCCACTATCAGGCCTGACTGTAACCCAACGCCACACAATAAACACAGTCATCAGGGAAGCATGGAGGACAGAAATGCAGAGGGCTACAACCTAACGAAAGAGGTGTGCCTTTTTAACAGCTAATTAATGCTCCAGGTAGTTCAAGTCATAAAACTTTCACTGTAGACAGTCGGGGCCATTTCTCGGAATCCCCCTGGGAGGGGTGGGTTCCTGGTAAAGTACCCGGAGACTGAAATGCTGCCTGCAGCTACCTCCACGGCCTTCTGTTTCGTTCCCACAGCCTGGCTGGCTTCCTGAAGTGTGCCCGAGATTCGGGAAGAGACAGCAGCGTTTAGAGAATAGACATTCTATTTTCAACTGGAAAACTTCTCAAGGTTTGTCACTAGAAAACGTAGAGGTTCCTAAAATCATCTTTGTGAAGAAAAGATTACACTGGTTTTGAAACAAAGGTCAAGTCAGTGGTCTGAACCGAATGGTTTGTCTACAGTGGTAAAGCAAGACACCCAAAAAAGAAATACAATGATTTTCTTTTATCTCAACTCAAATGTTGTGGTGTTACTATTTCACTATCCATTTGCATTATGCACACACGTATATATATGCATGAGGATATTTTCTTTGAGAATATTTTCCTTTTAGTTGGAGAGAAAATAACCATCACGAAAAATAGATATATTTATAGTTTTCTTTATTAATTGACACTCATTAAATACTTCCTGTCTAGAAGAAATTCTAACTTCAGTATATCATTAAAAGATAGACTGGAGCCCTGGCTGGTGTAGCTCAGTGGATTGAGCACGGGCCTGGGAAGCAAAGGGTTGCCGGTTCGATTTCCAGTTGGGGCACATGCCTGGGTTGCAGGCCAGATCCCCGGGACATGTGCCCAGTAGGGGACACATGAGAGGCAACCACACATCGATGTTTCTCTCCCATGCTTTCTCCTTCCCTTCCCCTCTTCTCTAAAAATAAATAAATAAAACATTTAAAATAATAGACTGGATAGGGAGAAAAACTACTAATGGGAAATTCCATTTACACTTGGCATTTGGTTTCAGTTATGCCTCTAAATATCTATGGACACTCTCTTTAATCAAACATTTTTATCTGCAAAACTGAATTGGAGATCGCTTGTTAATGCCTAGTTAATAGCCCTCTTCTTCCCCAAAAGGGAAGGACAACCTCATTTCAAAACAGAACTAACTAGAAAATGCCAATTCTTAGAATTTATGGTTCCTTTCCTGGTTTGTGTCCACATGCATCGAAGCTCTTCCCAATCAAATTGAATAAAAGCACCATTCAGTTTGAAGTCAATCTCACTTTACTCCGGTCGTGTATTTAGGCCACTTTGTACGTTGCCTAAACAGCTATTTTCTTGTCTTTTCCATTCTCCTAATTATGGAAATCGGGTTTCCCTTGATTCCGTCAGGACACAATGCTTCTTTTTCAATGCATCCGCTAGAGACACTATATTAAAGTGACATTCACTCTTATAGAAAATAAATATTTACAAATCAGTGGGTTCTTTATTTCATTTTTTAGGTTTTGTATTTCATTTAGCTACAGTTTGAAATAAAACCCTACCTAGCAGTTCAAAAAGAGTTCACAGAATCTTTGCATGCTATACGAGGGCCGGCAGTCCTAAGGAGAGGTGCAGAGCTAAAACCAGGAATAAGAGGTAGACTGTAACTACCAGACCCACACCTGTATATCTTCCTGCTTATAAAGCACATGCAATTATTCACAGAGTATAAAAAGACAGGTATATTTCTTTCAGTGTATTAACTCTGCTGCTAGCCAAAAGATACTTATTTTTCTCTTTTTACCTCAGCCCTATAAATCTCTCATTGTTCTGCCTTATAGCAATCAATAAATCACATCCCAGATATTAGGGCTCAAGGTCCATTCTAAAATGACCAATGGGGCTCTGTCCCTCCGTAGAGTTTGCTGTGTGATATATTAAGTGCATAGGAGCTGGTGATGGAATATAATAAATGTGTTTTAGAAAGTTTCCTGTGAACATTCCATCATGAATCTGTTCCTGGTCTTTGTCACATCAGGATTTTATGAAGGTTTGCCAAAAGTAAGTCCACAGATTTTATTTTACCCTATAAATGAAAGTCAAAAAAGTTTGTCATAGCTTGCAAATTCCTAAGAGTAAAGGGATCATGTTAACATATGCCTGTGTGTTAACTCAGTGAGGCCTTGTGGCAAAATGAAAAGAAAGAAAGAGTTTAGAACGAACCAAGTTTGGAATAACTGCCGTTCTCGTTGGGGATGTTAGGTAGACCGTCAGGTGAATGACTGGGCTTCTTTGAGCATCTGTTCCCTCGTCTGTAAAGTCGGGATGATAACCCAAAGTCCAGGAGCAGGTGTCGCCTTCCTGCACACGGCTCCACAGACCGCTCTTTACAGAGTGTCCTCCACCCCAGCTACTTCCCACCCGTCTACTGACTCGTCAGGGACTGTCCGCATCGCACCTTAAATATCACGCTCCCAATCAAAGTTTCATGGGCTCCTCCTTGCTTGTTCCAAAACAAGCTCATATGTTGTACTTGTGCGGGCTAGGATTCTTTTCTGTGGAGGAGCGTCGGCAGGCTACAATCCACGAGCCAAATTCGGACTGTCCCTCGTTTGGTGAATGGAGTTTTACTGGAACATGACACAGTCACCCGTGTACACTGCCCGTGGTTGACTCTGAGTTGAGTAGATGCAACAGACACTGTATGGTTGGCAAAGACTAAAACATTTCCTACCTGGTCCTTCACAGAAAAGGTTTGCTGACCACCCCCCCACTTTAAAGACTTTGTTTATTCCCGGTGGTGCGTGCACTCGTAGTCAGGCTGTTTATAAAGTGATCCTCTCCCCTGTTAGGATATAAACTACAAACTCCATAATAAGGTAGATTGTTTAGCTTCTTTATCCTCACTGGTTCCTTACTACCAATCAAACACAATGTCCAGAATATATAGTTGCCATTCAATAACTGTTGGATGAATGGAATGCACACACAAAGAAATGAATGTATGAACCCATAGTAAATTCATTTGATTAAGAAATGGCCCGTTACACATAATGAGCAAACCATAAGCTAAAGTGCACAACATTTTCACATGCCATCCGTGTATTAAGAGAAAACCCTCTACAGATATAATCAGTTTAACTGTTGCTACAAATTACGGTGTTGTAGATCCAACACGATCTGTCCTATGTACCAACAGTCTGAAAGAGGACCTGGTTATGAATGAGCAATTCCTGAAGCTCATATCTTATGGACTTTATAAAACAGGCATAAATTAAATAACCACTTGTTCCACATTAAAATACTTTAGTGACATATCAATAACATGTAGGCAAAGGCTAGCGAACTAATGACGATGGGATTACTTTTTATTCAATTACCTTTGGCATCACGTCTGTTGCCTTTCTGCTTTGTTGTGTATTATTGCTCCCCCTCTCATATCCCTTTTGCATAAACAATATATCAGAAAGCATTTTACAATGAATGCCCACCAGCTCCTGGCCTTGAATAGCTTATTCGCCTAATTGTGCATCCCTTGTGGATTTTTCATAATACTTTACAGTTCTAATTTAAATACTTTTACAAATTCATCAAATACATTCTCCGAGGCACATTTACTCAGCTTACTTTGGAAACTTCTAATGAATTCTCTCGATATGTAATTTTATACTCAGCATCATGATTTGAATTAAATATTATTGAACAAGGTGTTCATTATTGGATGTGAATTATAATTAGAATGATAAGGCAACCTTAACTATGATAATAGTTTTAGTCAATTTCCTATGGGACTGACAGTTTTCAATCCAGTACAAAGACCAATACCCTCTGCTAAAAGTCTGTTTGTTATAAGGGTTACAAGTAAATTAAGCGATGCCAGTTCTGGCTGCTTAAAAGCTAGAATTAGCAGCTATGATTTAACCCTTAAGAGGCAACTAGCAGGCTGTCACGGTGCTCCAAATCAGCAGTGCAGACAGCTGACCTGCTTTCTACACAGTTGAGCATCCCGATACGAAGAGATGACCTAGATTTTCTAAGACACATGCGTGAACCTGCAATGGATGCGTGTATGCATCCATTTCACGTGTGCATGGACAGCAGGAACACTTTCTACTAGAAAGATATGTTCATGTCTTTAAATTCCCAAGGGATACTTTGTTTAGCTATTAAAAAAAATGCTTCTCTCATAGTGGCTGTGATAGGTAGAATTACTACTTTTTTTTCAAATATTTTCAAATGTAGTCATTACACATACTGTGGGAAATGCCTTTATAAATGAAGGGTAAAATCTACCTCAATCAGACACCATCTATTTATTTTTACTCAATGGACATTCTAACAATATGCGATATGACTCTCCAAGAGCATACGGAGTTTCAGTTCACTGAGGCTGGATTGTGAGGGCAGATTCTAATGATCCTTGCAAGTTCCTATTGTCTCATTATCAGTGACCTAGAATGATGCCTTACTCATAATAGGTGTTCATTAAATGTCATTTCCTTCCCCCCTTTGTGGACAGTTATTCATTGGTCATGGTTGGTGAACATATTAGTTCTTCTTTCTGTAACTCTGGGTCATCGCGTACAATTAAATTGCCTGGTGGTGAATGTGTATTTAACTGGACACCGCCTGAAAGTATGTTCAGAGGCAACACCAGTCAAGAAGAAAAACAGAACTCCTGTCAGTAGGTTACTGTAACTCCTTCTTCTTTGTCATTCGTCCCATCTAGGGCTCCCTGCACCGGAGGGAGCCATGTCCATGGCATGTTTAAGACAAAGCCTGTCAGCTGGTTTTAAAAACTACAAGGGGGGAGCTTACTTGTGTTGCCTATTACCCGTGTCCTATAATGTGCCGATCAGTGCGATTTCCTTTCACCGTAAGTTTTCTTTCTAAAGGACGGTCCAGCCTCCAGTATGGATGCTCCTCCCCTCTTTCATCCCGACCGTCACTCCTTTCTCCGTCTCTAGCAATCTCCATTTCACACCAGAACGCAGACAAAAACAAAATCCCTCCTCCCATCTTACAGTAGGGAAATGATCCTGCCACTCCTCGCTTCGGATTTGCTTGTGTGTGTGCCCAAGAAGGGGTCCCTGTGTGTATGTGTGTGCACGACAGTGCATGTGTGTGTGTGTGTGAATTCTTGCTGCTGTCTGCGGGAAGAGACAACACAAGTTGTTGGAAGAAAGGCAAATTTGTGATAGGGTACAAAACTGTCCCATCCCCAGCAAGTTGAGTAAGTGAGAAATAGTTGTGCTCTAAGATAGTGACGATTCATTCATGTATCTCATGTCAGTAGATCAGATTCACTGTTGTTTCTCACAGTTAGCATAACATTTTTTCCCATTTCAAAGATGGAGGTTGATTAGCGCAGACCACATGAAAAGATTTATTTTTAGCTCATATCCTCTTAGCTATGACTCCCCTGTTTATTGTCATGCATCTGTTTTTGTTGAAGCAAGAGAAGGGGACTCCCTCTGTGACCAGACCAACACGACCTGCGTAGTAACCTGGGTCTCGCAGTGACAACTGGATTTATGGCTCTCCCCCCGGAAGGCAAATAGAAAAGGATCCCGACCTCACTGTTTCTTTTAAAAACTCTTTAAAAAGAGAAAAGAACTTCTGAAAATTCAAGCACAACTACTATTGCCTGAGTTACCAGAAAAAAATAAAGCGCCTTTTTTCTTCCCTGCGGGGCCCCCAGATATGTGGCAGACATTCCCGGACCAAACGGAGTTTTTAGAATTTACAGCAAGGTATCTGACGGGGCTGAGGCTGACTCCCTCACAGCACTGACAAATGTTGGGTACAGCATAATAAATACTCATTTTATTATATTTAAAGCATATATTCTATTATAGATGCAATAAACACTTGTTATAGCTATTAAAGAGAGAGAAAAACCAAAGAAAGACAGAAAAAGATCTCAGTGCTAGAAATGAAGGGGAAACTCTAAGCCAGAGCGGAACGCATGCGGGAATGTGTCGAGCTGCCGCAGGGACTGCGGAGGGAACTGACCGAGAGACAAGCCCTCCTGGCCCGGAGCAGGTGTTCTGTCCGCCAGCTGTGAAACTGGTCTCTCTGCACCAGACCGGTTGCCGGCAGAGACATCTCTGCAGGAAGCTGAAACCCCAGGGGCTTCCCCTTGAAGGAGAAAGCAGGACGCTCGACCCACAGACTCTAGGAAACAGTCAAGACGTTTTCATCCACTCTGGCTCTGGCTGGAAGTTGAAACCTCAGCTATACGCAGATCGAAACCTACATTATGCAAACTACAGAGGGATAGGTGCTAAAATCAGAAATGAACATAAAATTGCCCTAGATTGGTAAAAATCACTGGGCTCTTGAGAGAAACAAATACAGAGCTTCTCCACGGGGATAAGTCAATAACTCAGGGAGCAGAGTGCTTCTGCAGAGAGAGAAATTTACTGGTGATAAGGTCACACAAAAACATTTTGAACATGTGACTAAAAAATTATCATAGGGCATGGTATACTGACAATCACAATTCTCAGACCTACATGAAGTTGAGATGAGAGACGCTTTAAATCATCCAAACTATCTGTGTTTAAAATGATTGCATATAGAAAATGATAGAGTCAATAAAGACAACTATAAATTTAAATTGGTAAATTTGTAAAACAAATAATCTATAAACATGAGAAATACAGTCACTTAAATTCACAACCCAATGGATGAGTTCATAACATGTTAAACCCATAGGAACATACAAACCCCTGGAGAGTCATGCATTTGCTTAGAGCTTTGTGAGATTACTCAGAAGGAAGCTTTTGGGGATAAACATAGAAGAAATATAAACTAGGGACATGTAGGTGAGAGGGAAAGCCCACTATACGTCTGGTAGGTGTTCTAGACACAGGCTATTATCCCAACTAGAAAAGCAATATTCTAGGTGATATAAACCGAGCATTTTTTTTTTAATTTTTTTATTTTAATTGTTTTTCAGTACAGTTTTCTGTCTTCAGTGCTCCCCACCTCCCTCCCCTTTCCACCCCCCTTAGTTTTTGTCCATGTGTCCTTTATACTTGTTCCTATAATCCCCTCCCTTTTTCCCTGAAATTCCCTCCCCTCTCCCCTCTGGATACTGTCATCCCCTTTTCTATTTCAATGTCTTTGGCTATATTTTGCTTGCTTGCTTGTTTGGAGTTTTTGGTTTGAAGAAGTACACCAATCCTGATTAAGATTTATTCTTAAACCCAACTGATAAGGATGAACATCATCATTGTGGATGAAGAGAAAGTGTTTAAAGCAACCAGGAGTTCAAAGAGATTATACTCAAAGCAATGAAAATGTTAACTAGCAGTAGGACCCTTAACAGCAACTACAGAGGCCAGAAGACAAAGATGTTCTATTTCCCATAAAAAGATGAGATATTAGCAAAAACCACATAAGATAGTAGGATATAATCAAATCATAACAATTTAAGATCTTTGCTTTGTTGGGTTAAAAAATAAAAATAATGATTAATTTTCTACCCTGTTAAGGGAAATATTACAATTTTTAAGAGAAAAACACCAAAGATTCATACTAATATTTATAACTTCCAAAATAAAATAAGAGGAGAATTGAATAAAGAAAATTCAATCTAGGAAATATTTGATACAAGACAGAAAAGATGGAAAAAAAAGCATGGTCAATAAAAATATGTAACAGAATGGTAAAAGTAAAGCCTACTACTGGTAACAGAAACAAGAGGTCATAAGAGCAAAATTAAGCTTTATGTTATCTATCAGAGACATACTACAAATAAAAGATGCGATAAAGAGATACGAGGAGATAATGTGAAGAAAATACCAGCTAAAAGAATAAAATGCAACAGTATTAGTGGTCGACAAATGATTTAAGACAAACTTTTTTAGACTAAAGAGGGTCATTACTGATTATAAAAACAAATCAATTCGCATGGAAAATTATGACAATCCAATTCTAAGGGCAGTGCCTCAGAGTCAACAGTGCAAAAACAGAGAAATTAACTAAACCACAAACATAAACGTTTGTGAATGCCTGGCCGATGGGTGCAGCAGACAGAAAGCAAACCTCACAAGCTACAGGAGATGTGAACAGCACAATTAACACGCTGACTTACTCGACAGACAGAGTCTTGCAAACAATACTTAGACTACTATCTAACTGCAGTGGAATATAATCTGAAATTGATAAGAACAAATAATCACCAAATAAGCATTAATTTGGAAATTAAAAAATCCAAAACTAAATTAATGCATGGTTCAGAAAAGCAATCATAATCAAATGTCAGGAACATTTAAATTAAGTCAATGAGACACTACCTATTTGAATTTACAGAAATACAGTTGAAGGAGAACCATAGCTCAGAATGCATCGATCAAAATATGATATATTGAAAATAACCAAGCCAAGAATTAAGGTAAAGAAGAAGGTAAATGGTGACCAGTTAACTCAAGAAAATAGAAAACAAAACACAATGATATCAGAAATTGTTTTAAAAAGGAAAAGCACACAAAATAGAGGGCATTAATAACAAAGAAAACTAGCTATTTGAAAATATTAATGAACCACAGAACCTTTTGAAGTAGTTATAAAAATGAAAATAAAAATGAGCTTTAAAGGGAACAAAATGATGAATTCAGTAAAAATGTGAGAACAGCAAACATAGAGCACAAACAATTTTATGTCAATAGATATGAAAGCAAAATAAACAATGTTTTAGGAAGTAAGTTAAATTTACTGAACTTAAAGAATACATAACCTTTAAAACCTGCCATTATTACTTTACTTAAATCATTAGGATATAATTCTAACCCCAAAGCATGATGTCTATATAATTTTAAAACTTTCAAGAAACAAATGGTATACTTTTTTCACATGGCTTCAGAGAATTTAAAAGAGGGAGTTACCCAACTCTTCTTTAATTGGAAATAACGTTAATGCATACACCACCCAATAAAATTTGAGCAAAAGAACATGACCGATGATTGCTCATTCATCAACTGTGCGGATGTTTATCGAGTATCTACTTTACACCAGGCTCCATTCTAAGTGCTGGGTATACAGCACTGAATAGAAGATAACTGCCACTTCGGGAAGCATATACTACATTGATATGTGCTTAGATAAATAGAGCCCACTGCAATTAGTTGTATATACTGTAATTGAAAAGGGTAAAATGCTTCGAAGGTGAATAACGGTGATTTATTTTAAATTGACTAGTGAGAGGAGGTCTCGTGAGAAATACTCCAACCTTGGACAAGCAGTGAGAGAATCGTTCTCAGCAAAGGGCAGACTAGAGCGTGCATGAAGACACCAGAGCTGCTCAACACTTAGGACGTGTTTGGAAAGAGTGAGGCCCCCAGAGCGGCAGAGGGATGAAGGGTGGTGCATTAGGGGCAGTGGTATGCAGTGGCTGGAGAAGACGCAGGGTCACCTTACGTGGGGCTCTGACACCAGGTGTGGGGTGTTCTACGTGCAACCACCAGCCATCAGAGAATTCTCACTAAGGACATGATTGTTTTTCTATTTAAAAAATGATCCTTAAGTGGTGTGTGGGTAATGGGTTGGAAGGAGGAGAGAGTAGGACATGAAGAGACCGAGTAGAAAGTCCCAGTGGGCCATGGGAGAGACGGGGCCGGGGTGGGGCTTTGCTTGGGGTAGTGTCAGTAGGGATGGGGATAAAATAGAGATTTGATACAAATCATCTATAAATGGAATTGATTAGGCTTCATTTTGAAATTCCTGGTGACACTGAGACTCAAAAAGGAATTAGAATTAGAGAATTAAAATTATAAATTAGGATTAGAAGAGAATTAGAAATTAAAATTAGAAAATTAGAATTAGAAAAAGAGAATTTTATTTCTTTCTTTATTTTCTTTCTTTCTTTAATTTATTTTTAGAGAGGGGAAGGGAGGGAGAAAGAGAGGGAGAGAAACATCAATGTGTGGTTGCCTCAGGTGCCCCCTACTGGGGACCTGGCCTGCAACCCAGGCATGTGCCCTGACTGGGAATCCAACCAGTGACCCTATGGTTCGCATGCCTGTGCTCAATCCACTGAGCTATACCAGCCAAGCAAAATTCTCTTTCTTAAGAATATATTACTTACTAGTCCACTCTGGATGTAATTCTGATTAAATGGGAACTCATGCTTTTATAGGAAATAGGTTTCACATTCTTTATGACTCTTATTCTATATTTTCTTGTAAT
>PVKM010048564.1:0-11166 GCA_004027735.1 Carollia perspicillata
AGACGGTGGGGAGAAAATAGACAGGGAGAGGGCAAGAGTAGTGTGGGAAATGTAGAAGCTAAAGAACTTATGACACATGGACATGAACTAAAGGGGGGAGTGTGGGTGAGAGGGGGTGTGCAGGGTGGAGGGGAATGAAGGGGGGAAATGGGACAACTGTAATAGCATAATCAATAAAATATATTTAAAAATTTATTTAAAGTACAATGAAATGTCACCCATGACACTTTACTGTTTTATTAAGATTTAGAAGATGTTGATGCACGTACTAGTTGGTCGTATAACTGCTAAATATAGTAACATGGGAAATGAAATCCAAAAGAGCCATTATTATTTTCAAATCTATATACTGCCTAGTTGTTCTCTACCAACATAAGAGCCTTCATTAAGTTAAATAATCCAAATGGCCTAGAAGAGAAAGATACCGATGGGTTAAACTATCAAGGAAGGGAGAAAGGCAATCTTCTCATCCAGAAATCTTTAAAAGAATGACAATTTAGGAGGAGTTGATTCATCAAGAGATAAAAATTCTGCCCGATGTCCCTAAATGATGCCACATCTTAGAAAAATCACACCTTAGGAAGTGTATCTAAATGCTCACAAGATTGAATTGTGAGGCCATAATGTTTTATAAATAGCTCTTATTGCTCTGGGGTTTAACTAGATATATAATGTGGAGCAAATCATGACATGTCCCTACATGTATTTCCTAATTTGAAAATAAACATTTGTGACTCTAACTATAGTTAAGAATAACTAAATTCAGTGACTATACCTTAAACACCCAAGAACCTGTTTCAGGACGGTATTCTTTGAACTGAGCTCCCTGTTTCCTTGAAACTGCTTCTAATCGTCCCTCATAATTGATATCAGCAAGTCGATCTGGGCTCTTTATTAAACAACGAGATGTTTTATCTGTTGGCCAAACTCCATCCAACGTAACTTCAGCCTTCCTGTAACATACAACCAAGTAAAATGTCAATGTTTCATATTTAAGACAAGAAAGCTAAGTAATATCTATAGAAATAGCAAATAAAGGTACCTATGTTAGTTTGGAATTACTCTGCAGATGTTTCATAGACTTGAGTCTTCTCTCCCAAAGCTTAAGAGCAAGGAATTAACCGCTATATCAAATAGCTCAGTATCTGATTCAAGGGTCAAATTCCATTTATTCCAAACTACTATGGTATATAATTACTTCCGATCTAATTTTAATAACACTTAAGTTATGCATCCTTGACATTTCTCAGTGCGGATAGGTCAGTAGCCACATTTCAGTGCTAAGACCTAAATCTTAGTGAAGGTCTTATAGTGCTAGCATACTTCGCAACAACAGTAATGACAGCAGTAACTACCACTGATGAACAGCAAATGCTTGCAGAATGACATTACTATACTTTGCTGTGTGTACTGAGCTCCTATGTATAATGGGCACCCACGTTTTTGGCCTGGACTTTCAGAAAAAAAAATCTTTTGTTTTAACTTTTTAATTCAATATTTTATTTATAGATGATGCCAATTACTGTATTCTAGGGTATTATTTTGCATAAGGATATTGTTATTACTTCCTAGAGTTACACTTTTCATGCATAAACATAAATAAAAATGAAAAACATATATACAGATACAGAATTAGTACTATCCACATATAACATGCATCCTTATTTTTCCCTAAAAAATTTGGGCACAAAAGTGTGCATTATACACAGCAAAATACCATATAGGAGTATCATCATTAAATAATGAGTATGAAGATGACGATAGTGCTAATGTACCCTTCTAATATCAATACCTCAGTTCAAGGACTGTGTCCTATTCATTCTGTATGCTTGGTACCTAACACAGTGACTAGCATGTAATAATAGATAACTTTAAAAACCATTTTTACTGTGGTAAAAAGGTCTATGACATACAACTTACAATCTTAGCCATTTCTAACTGTATATTCAGTAGTCTTAGATATACTCACATTGTTCTGCAACCAATCTTCAGAACTTTTTTGTCTCAAAAAACTGAAAACCTATAGCATTAAAAAACATCTCCATTTCCCCCTACTTCTAGTCATTGGCAACTACCATTCTACTGTCTATTTCTAGGAATCTGGGCTCTCCAGATGCCTCAAAATGGAATCATACAATATTTATCTTTTCTGACTGGCTTGTTTCACTTAGCCTAATGAAAGCTCATCCATGTTGTCACCTGTGTCAGAATTTCCTTCCCTTTTTTAATGATGAATAATATTCCATCGTATGTAGATAAATTTTGTTTATCCATTCATTTGTTGCTGATGTGTTTCTTCTAACTCTTAGCTACTGTGAATAGTGCTGCTACAAACATAGGTGTGTAAACATGTTTTCAAGATCTTCCTTTCAATTTTTTTGGATACATACTTGGAGTGGAACTATTGAATCATTTTAAATTTTTTGAGAAACCATCATACTCTTTTGCATAACAGTTGCACCATTTCCCTTTCCCACCAAACTATACGCAAAGGTTCTAATTTCTCCATAGTCTTGCAAAAATTTATTTTTCTTAAACTAACCATTCTAATGGTTGTGATAGCTCATTGTGGTTGTGATTTGCATTTCCCTATTATTTGAGTATTTTTGCATGTGCCTGTTTGCCATCTGTATATCATCTCCAGAGAAATGTATATTCAAGTCCCACTTTAAAGTTTTGTTGTTGAGATGCTGTTCTCCCTTCATATTCTGGTTATTAACTCCTTATTGTATATATGAGTTGAAAATATTTTCTCCCATTCCAGAGGTTGCCTTTCCATTGTTTGTGCTCTTTGATGTATAGAAGTTTTAAATTTTGATGTAGTTCAGTTTGTTTAAATTTATTTCTAATATTGTTGCCTGTGCTTTTAGTGTCATATCCAGAAAATTCTTATCAAATACAATGTCATGAAACTTAAATAAAATTTTTACTCTAAGAATTTTAGTTTTAGGTCTTAAGATGGATTAAAGACCCAAACATGTAAGTTTTTGTTTTTTTATCATCACCCAAGGACAAGCTTATTGATTTTAGAGACAGGAGAAGGGAGGGAGAGAAGCACTGATTTGAGAGAGAAACATCAACTGGCTGCCTCTTGTTTGCACCCTAACTGGGGACTGAACTGGCAACCTAGGTAATTCGCCTTGACTGGGAATCGACCCTGTGACCTTTCAGTTTACAGAATGACACTCCAACCAACTTAGCCACACTGGCCAGAGTACTTGATTTTTATATACGGCACAATGTAATGGTTTAATTTTATTCTTCTGCTTCTGAATATCCACTTTTCCTAAAAGCATTTGTTGAAGAGCCTATTCTCTCCCCATTTTATTGTCTTGGCAATCTTGTAAAAAATCATTTAATTATATACATGAGGGTTTATTTCTGGGTCCTCCTATTCTCTCTGTTCTGTTAGTCTGTATTGTCTGTCTTTATGCCAATACCACACTATTTTGGTTACTGTAGCCTTGTAGTAATAAATTTTAAAGTCAGAAAATATAAGCCCTCCAGATGTTCTTTCAAGTTCGGTTTGGCTATTTAGAATCTCCTGAGATTCCATATGATTTTAGGGTGGACTTTTCTATTTCTGCAAAAGATGCCATTGGGATTTTGATATGGATACATTCAATCTGTAGGTTGCTTTGAACAGTGTGGAGATTTTAACAATTTTAAGTCTTCTAGTCCATGAAAATGGGTTATCTTTCCATTTATTTGTCATCTTTAATTACCATCAGCAATGTTTCATAGTTTTCAGTAAACAAGCCTTTTGCCTTCTTTGGTAAAATTTATTTATTCCTAAGCATTTTATTCTATTTGGTGTTATTGTAAATGGAACTGGTTTCTTAACTTCCTTTTTAGATTGTTCATTGTTAGTGTACAGAAACTGAGTTTTGCATATTGATTTTGCATACTACTAAATTTGTTAGTTTTAACAGTTTTTTTTTTAGCGGAATCTTTAGGCTATCATTACATAAGACAAAAGCATCTGCAAACAAAGATAATTACCCTTCTACTTCTTCAATTTGGATTCTATTTCTTTTTCTTGCTGAATTATTCTAGCTCAGACTTCCAGTATTATGTTGAATAGATGTAATGCAGGCAAACTTACCTTGCTCCTGATTTCAGAAAAAATATTTGTCTTTTACTACTGAGTATGACATTCACTGTAGACTTTTTCAAATAACCACCTTTCTTATGTTGACATAGTTTCTTTCTAGCACTAGGTTGAGTGTCTTCATCATGAAAGCATGCTGAATTTTGTCAAATGCTTTTCCTAAACCTAAGGAGATGCTCATATGTTTTTCTTCATTCTGTAAATGTGCTGTTTTGGGTAGGCCAAAAAGTTTTTTTCCATATGATGGCTCTAGTGGTACTTAGTTGTCTTCAACTTCATTCAAAAAAATTTTGATAGTATAGTGACAGCTGTCATATCAGCATGCATTTAAAAAAAAGCTGATCAAAACTGGTGAATTTTTGTGCGTTTTTTTTAATACTGAAGATGGAAGAAAATACCTATTTTCAGCATATTATGCTTTATTATTTCAAGAAGGCAAACAAAAAAAGATTTGTGCAGTTTATGGAGGTGCTGTGACCAATCGACAATGTCGAAAGTGATTTGTGAAGTTTCTTGGCACTATTGATTATTTTGGCCAAATAATTCTTTGCGTGGGGCTGTCTTATACACTGGAAGATGTTTAGCAGCAGCTCAGGCCTCTACCCACTGGAAGCCAATAGTGGGAGACAGTTGACATACTCAAAATATCCAAATCAATAAAGTTATTGGTAAAAATGAAAATGAAAAATGTGTCTTTTACTTTACTTTTTGGCCAACCCGATATTCGTATGTTGAACCATTCTTGTATTGCAGGAAAAATCCCGTATGGTGATGGTGTGTAAACCTTTATTTAAGTGTATTGTTAAATTCTGTTTGCCAGTGTTTTGTTGAAGATATTCACATTAATATTCATCACAGATACTGGTCTGTAGTTCTGTTACAATGTTTTTGTCAAGGCTAAAAATCAGGGTAATGATTGCCTCATAGAATGAGTTCGCAAGTATTCTCTCCTCTTTGATTTTTGGGAAGAGTTTGAGAGGAACTGGTATTAATTCTTTAAATGTTCAGTAGAGCCCTCACTGCTGTGGCTCAGTGGATTGAGCACCAGCCTGTTAACGGAAAGGTAGCTGGTTCGATTCCACGTCAGGGCACATGCCTGGGTTGCAGGCCAGGTACCCAGTTCAGAGCATGCAAGAGGCAATCAATCAATGTATCCTTTGCTCACTGATGTTTCTTCTCCCTCTCTTTCTCCTGCTCTTCCCTTCTAAAAGTAAATAAATAAAATCTTTTAAAAAACATATTCAGTAGAATTCACCATTGAAGCTTTTTATGACTTGGAGGTATTTCATTATTGATTCAATTTATTATTTATAGGACTATTCAGATTTTCTATTTCTTCATAATTCAATCTCGGTAGGCTGTGAACATAAATGATTTGAACTATGGCCCTTTCACCTAAGAGATATCAGAAGCTCATATCTCATACTAAAACACAGAGAAAGACTTAAGCATGGTCACCCCACAAATACGAAAATAAAATACTACTAAAAATGTTTTTAGATATTAACAGTTGAACCTGATAATATTAGGAAAAAGGAGTCAAGAAGTCATAGTCTTTACCAGCAGGGGGTGCATGAGAGGCAACCACACATTGATGTTTCTCTCCTTCTTTCTCCCTCCCTTCTGCTCTCTAAAAAGAAATAAATACTAAAAAAGAAAAAAGAAATTCATACCTATTTAGCCCTTCACCCACAGGTGGTTTTTGGTTATCATCTAAATAGACAATAACTTCTTTCCTTCGGATATGCACAATATCATCCAAATTTAAATTTGTCAAATTCACTTCTCCTTCAAAATAGATTGAACCGTAACCTATAAGTCAGAGCAAATAGTTAAAAACTCATTCTGTATAGAGGGCAAATAGTTACATTATACCTCTAATAATTAAAAGGAACAAACCACTTTAAACATTAATCAGTATTTTCAATAACCAAGCAATACCATGAATGGTTTATTTCACCCATAATATGTATCAATGAAATAAATTACATTCTTATCTGGTTTAACATCTGTATTTTTATAGTACTTTTATGTTGTTCTCCAAATAGCCTTCTTAAACTTTTACCAAGTATCTATCTATACTGCTGCTATATAACAACCCTTAACAAGCAGCCTGCAGTAAAAGTTAAAATACCTGAGATCCCCCCCAGATTACATTTGTAATAACTTAATAATACGAAGTTGAACCTAAAGATTACCCATCTCTTATCAACTATTCAATTTTCTGACTTTCTATTTCTTGCTGTTTACAAGCAAATATTTTCTTTAATTTCAGAACATTGCAATGAGCCAAACTGTTACTAAGGAACATTATAAAGCTCTAGTCTTGTTTTGTTACTTGTCTGTTATTCAGGATAAGGCGGGTCCAAATGGTGGGGAAAAAAGGGATTCAGCTATAAAGAGCTTCCTTTACTTAATTACAAAAATTAGGTGTAGATTTCCGGCTTATACACTACTAACTACTAAACTCACACTCACCTTTACGACCAATAGTGAAGTCAGAGACAATGCATTCTCCTTTTTCATTGGTAACTTTAGCAAGGTCATCCATAGATGGAATAGTATAGTAACCAACCTTGGTGAGAACAATGCCTGTAATAAAATAGGAAATATAATATTAATTGTGATTGTCCTTAAGAAGAATTTTCAATAATATTTCACTTAAATTTTTTTCTATGAGTAATTTAAAAAATTACCTAAATAATCATTAACTAAGTTATTATCTAGAGAAAATATATAGGAATAAAACACTTTTCCAAACTGGTTTTCCAAGAAGCACTACTGCTAGAAAAATGTGTGTGTGTATTTTAAAGTTTTCTGTTCAAGTAAGTTTGGGAAATAGGCACAGCATGTTTGGGACAGCATATTTACAGGTTCTGAAAACTTGCAAATAATGAAGTCTATGTAACTTTACTTAATCCAGTGTTTCTCAGACCACATCACAGAACCTTCTTTTCACTGACACCCTTTAATACACTAAAGTATGAAAGGCACTCCATAGACTATACTTTAGGAACAGCTTGCTTAACCCATTTTTTGGAAAAATTTTCCACCTGAAGATACCAAAACCCAGGATTGAATAAACCTGCCTTGGCTTACACAGCAATTCAGTGGTATAGGTGGAGATAAAACTCCAAACACAGTACTTTTTATTTTCCAGCCTACTATCTTTCATAAATCTCTTGTATCTTTCAAATTTACAACCCCATGTACAGCTAAAGTGAAGTTGAAAAATCCTACATGAAAAAATCCCATAGACAAATGGAGATCCCAAAGGTTTATATAATTAGTTTTTTTTTAAAGTTTCAACTAGGTAGATTTCTGAACAATTCGAAGAAAACAGTACACTGGTAGGCTTGTTCTAAGCACTCCTTGTCTATTTATATATAGCTGTCCAGCTAACTTGCTTTTTGAGAGAAAATTTAAGGCCAATCTCCAGACTCTAGCAATGCCCACTTGTATACTTGTTTCTCTACCAGTAAGGTTTAAAGGAATAAAATTTTAAATTGGGGATCAATGGGAAAACTAGAAACAAAAAATCAAAACTGATATTTGAAAAAAGATGTAGTGTCACAATAAACTCATGTAACTATACACACACAAGTATGTATACCTGGAATTCTTAATGTGAAAGTATAAAGTTGTTTCCTTAGGGCAACAAGTGACCAGAAAATACATTATTAGAATTGGCTTACTCTTCGGTGGCTTGAACTCTACATAAAGTCAGTGAAATAACTAGATACAGAAAAATTTTATAGACACTTCAAGAATAACTATAAAACAAGCCAGATATTCACTAATGGAGAATGAATTAAACAAATTTGGTATATTTACATAATGAAATACTACTAAGCAATAAAATAATTAAGTGTTGATACATATATCATGGATGACTCTCATAAAACTTAAGAGTCAAAAAGAATATGTATGCACGATCCCATTTATATGAAGTTCAAGAATAGGTAATACCAACCTATGTGACAAAAATTAGGCTCTGATTAACTTCTAAGGATTGTGACAAAAAGGAACTTGTCAGGGTAAAAGCAATGTTCCATCTTTTATGAGGTATTAGATACATGGATTTGTTTGTGACAAAATTCATGGACATGAAACAAGATCCATGTTCTTCACAATGTATAAATTGCACCTCAAACTATAAAACAAATTTTTTAAAAAGAAGGTAATGACATTTATCAAAACCCAAATGAGATGGTATATCAACACAGAAAAAAGGCAAGTTTTCAGTATCCAATCAAGACACTCTACTCTTTGAGTTTATATTACTTGTTTCATGAATTAGGAAAAAATCCATCAGTTCATTATTGGGGGGCTGGGGGAGAACACAGGACTGAGGTTATGATAAACAACCTCAGCAACAGCTGCCATTTGAATGTCTATACATGTCAGGCCTTCATGATATGGGTCTATGTACTTTATCATTTTATTGAAAAGCTAGTTAAGTACTCTGTAAATTTATAAAGCTAGGAAAAATATGAGGATAGTCTCTCTGGCTATCAACTGTGAGATCTTTAAACGATACCAGGATACAAAATGTGAATTTATGAACTGACCAAAGCATAAGTGAAAAGTGTTAATATATTAACTTCTATAAAATGCAGTAAAAAGAATATTTAAAAGTTCAGATAGCTGACTTTCATCCCCTTGAAAATCTATGACAAACAAAAAGAAATTTCAAATGACTGGTAAGAGATTAGTCACGTATCAATCCAAACTTGACCTGCTGGATGCATATGGTAAGTACTATTTTCTATTTCTTCCCGGTCATCCTGCAGTGACTCCTCATGAAAAGAGGTCTCTTCACTGCTTCCTTCCAGTCCATTTCGTAAGGCAGCACGCATGTTCAGTGCAGCAATGGTATCATCCACACTACCACTGCTGCTGTGTTTATTTCCAGCAGTCTCTGGGGTTTGAGGAATGGGTTTGGCAATAGGGTTAGAATAAAAACGTGACATAAGAGAATCATCATCTCCATCCTGCTGATGATTCTCGTCAACAGGTTTGCTCAGGAAACTGAATCTGAAAAGGGAAAATAAAAACAGTATTTGAGCCCCTTGTAGGAGTAGTAACGATGATAATAGCTAAGCCTTACTGAGCCTTTACTAAGTGCATGGAACTATTCTAGGTAATTCCACATATTAAAAATACTAATACTTACAAATCCCATAACATAGGTTACTATTATTCTCTTTACTTTGTAAAAAAGACAACTAAGTCACAGAAAATAAAGTAACATTCCCAAGGTCACAAAGCTGTAAGTGCTAGAGTTGGAATTTCAACCCAGGACATCTGGCTGTAGATTCCATGCTATTAACAGATCTACTTTCATGAACAGATGGGTCTGAGCATCAAATTTTTAGTTAAAAAAAAGAAAAAGAAAAGATTCAAACTTCAGGCCAAGATGGAGGCGTAGGCAGGTGCATTTTGTGTCCTCACACAACCAAAAGAAGGACAACAATAGATCTGAAACAAAAAATAACCAGAACTGCCAAAAATAGAACTGCACGTAAGCCCGGCAACCACGGAGTTAAAGAAACGTTAATTCAGACTGGTAGGAGGGGCAGAGATGGGTGCTGAGAGGGCTTGCAGCAAGGGGGCAACTGGCAGACCAGGTAGTCCCACATTTACATGCACATAAATAGGGAAAACAACTGGGGAGCAAGACAGACCATGCAACCCAGGGTTCCAGGGCAGGGAAATAAAGCCTGAAAACCTCTGGCTATAAAAAACATGTGGGCGTTGTGGTGGCAGGAAAAACTCCCAGTTTCACAGGAGAGTTCACAGGGGAGAACCATAGCATCCTAGAATGTACACAAAACCACCTGCCTGGGAACCAGCACCAGAAGGGCCAAATTTGCTTGTGGGTAGCAAGGGAAGTGAGTAAAAGTCAGGCAAGAGCTGAGTAAGTGGCACTGTTCCCCTTCAGATCCCTCCTACCCATAAAGCACCACAACACAGCAAAGTGGGTTGCCCCAACCTGGTGAACACCTAAGGCTCTGTCCCTTACAACATAACAGCCAAGCCAAGAGGAAAAAATATGAAACAATAGATCAAAGCTCCTAAATTAGAACTAAGTGGTGAAGAGACAGCCAACCTATCAGATGCAGAGTTCCAAACACTGATAATCAGGATGCTCACAGAAATGGTTGAGTATAGATGCAAAATGGAGGAAAAAGTAAAGGCTATGCAAAATGAAATAAAGGAAAATGTACATGGAACCGACAGTGACGGAAAGGAAACCAGGACACAAATCAATGGTTTGGAGAAGGAGGAAATAAACATTCAACAAAACAGAATGAAGAAATGAGAATTTAAAAAAATGAGGAGAGGCTCAGGAACCTCCAGGACAACTTTAAACGTTCCAACATCCAAATTATACGGGTGCCACAAGAAAAACAGGAAGAGCAAGAAATTGAAAACTTATTTGAACAAATAATGAAGGAGAACTTCCCCAATCTGGCAAAGGAAATAGACTTCCAGGAAGTCCAGGAAGCTCAGAGAGTCCCAATGAAGTTGGACTCAAGGAAGAACACACCATGGCACATCATAATTACATTACCCAAGATTAAAGAGAAGGAGAGAATCTTAAAAACAGCAAGAGAAAAGGAGACATTTACCTACAAAGAAGTTCCCATCAGACTGTCAGCTGATTTCTCAAAAGAGACCTTGCAGGCAAGAAGGGGCTGGAAAGAAGTATTCCAAGTCATGAAACACAAGGACCTACATCCAAGATTGCGCTACCCAGTAAAGCTTTCGTTTAAAATGGAAGGGCAGATACAGTGCTTCCCAGATAAGGTCAAGTTCAAGGAGTTCATGACCACCAAGCCCTTGTTATACGAAATGTTAAAGGGACTTATCTAAGAAAAAGATGATCAAAACTCCAAACAGTAAAATGACAACAATCTCACAGCTATCAACTACTGAACCTAAAATAAACAAAAACAAACTAAGCAGACATCTAGAACAGGAATAGGACCAGAGAAACAGAGGTCACACGTAAGGTTATCAGTAGGGAGGAGGAGAGGGGAGAATTGGGG
>PVKM010048565.1:0-11168 GCA_004027735.1 Carollia perspicillata
CTTTGGTGTGTTCCTCCTTGGGTCCATCTTCTTTGGGACTCTCTGAGCTTCCTGGACTTCCTAGAAATCTATTTCCTTTGCCAGATGGGGAAGTTCTCCTTTATTATTTTTTCAAACGAGTTTTCAGTTTCTTGCTCTTCCTCTTCTTTTTTTGGCACCCCTATGATTCAGATGTTGGAATGTTTAAAAGTTGCCCCAGAGCTTCCTAAGCCTCTCCTCATTTTTTTGAATTATTGTTTCTTCATTCTGTTCTGGTTGAATGTTTCTTTCTTCCTTCTGCTCCAAACCATTGATTTGAGTCCCAGTTTTCTTCCTGTCACTGTGGGTTCCCTGTATACTTTCCTTTATTTCACTTTTCATAGCCTTCATCTTTTCCTCTAATTTGCAATCATACTCAACCAATTCTGTAAGCATCCTGATTACCAGTGTTTTGAACTCTGCATCTGATAGGTTGGCTATCTCTTCATTGCTTAGTTGTATTTTTTCTGGAGCTTTAATCTACTCTTTCATTTGGGCCATTTCTTTTTGTCTTGGTGCTCCTGGTACATAGTAAGGGGCGGAGCCTTAGGTGTTCACCAGGGTGGGGCAACCCAGGTGGCTGCGTTGTGATGCTCTCTGTGGGGGAGGGTCCAAGAGGGAATGGTGCTGCTTGTTCTGTTCTCTGCTGGTTTTCAGTCACTTCCCCCATTACCCACAAGCAAAGTGGGCCCTATGGTGCTGATTCCTGGTGGGTGGGTTTGTGTACATTGTAGGACCCTGTGGGTCTCTTCAACGAGTTCTCCTGTGAGGCTGGGAGTTTCTCCTGCTGCTATACCCCCAACAGGTGTTTTCAGTCAGAGGTTTTGAGACTTTATTTCCCCGCTGGGACCCTGGGTTGTGAGGTTTGTCTCACTCTCCAGTTGCTCCTCCCGGTTTATCTGCTCATGAATGTGGGACCGCCCTATTCTCCAGCTGCTGCCTTGCTTGGAATCCTGCTGCCTGTCTCTGCCCCTCATTCCCACCTGGGTAAATGTTTTTTTTAACTCTTTGGTTGTTGGACTTCCATACAGTTTGATTTTCTGTCAGTCCTAGTTGTTTTATGTTTTTAAATTTGTTGTTGTCCTTCTTTTGGTTGTGTGAGGAGGTGCAGTGTGTATGCTTACACCTCCATCTTGACTGGCAGTCACTTCTACACCCATACTTGATTTGATTGATGGTTTGGCTGCCTGTAGAATTTTAGGTCGCAAAGTCACCTTCCTTTAGTATTTTGTAGCATTACCCCATTGCCTTCTAGCTCCCAGTGTTCTTCTTGGGAAGTCAAAAAATATCATGATCATTCATTTTTTGGCATGTGAGTTGAGCTCTTTTCCCACGACAATCTGGAAGCTTGCAGAATTCATCATCACCTCGGTGATTTGAAGGTTAAAATCACGAGTGTTAAGCCAAGCTGTTTCTGTCTAGCCACCCTCTAAGACCTTCAACCTAGACACCTATGGCTTCCAATTACAGGAACTTGTTTTGAATTATTTCACTGGCGACTTTCTCTCTTGCATTTTCAATACTGTTAAAGAAGAGATACAACATAATACATGGTCATGAGGGGCACTTGATGCTCTGATTGCCCTAAGGTTTAATATTATGGAAATTATGTTCCTGGTGTTAACTTGATAAATCACCTTAATGAAGTACAGTTGCAGATTCTACTAAAGCATCATATCCTCTTCCTTTTCTGAGGATAATATCCCTAGAGACTATAGAGATTTTTTACTTGATTTATAATCTGTGTTGGAAGTTTTTAGGGTACTAAGACTTCACCTGCCACACCCTGAACTCTGACCAAGTTGCAAGAGTACAAAAAAAAAAAAAACATGTAACAGCTTTACTACCTATAATAGAAGGATTTCTGATGTAGCTGGATTGAGGTGTGACATTGCCTCCTTCCTCTCTCCATCAAATTAATTTAAACCAGTTTCATTGCAGACTGCAAACTCCCCATTGAGGGAGACATCTTGCCTCAACAGTTTTCTCAGGTGGATGTTAAAAGTGAAAGAGAAAATTGTTCTGCTTGAGATGGTGACAGTTAAATAGAAAGGAAAATGAGGGAGCCTATTTCATTTTAATGCAGTGATTCTGCCTCCATCAACAGACTCTTTGGAAATGAGACTTGCCATCAGTCAGATAAGGTACCTTTCCTCCAGCAGGTGGGGGACAGTAAAGGTTATGGAGAGTTCTAGAGTGCTTATTCCAACTTGTGTCAAGAGGCAAAGAAAGCATAAATTGTGTCTTTATTGATCTTGGCAGAAACATGGGGACAGCAATAGGTGTCTCCTGGTGTCTACATTGGTGATTGTCAAATTTTAGTGTGCATAAATATAGCCAGGAAGGTTTATTAAGGTACAAATGAGTGAGTTTTACCTGAGAGATACTCATTTAGAATGTGTGAATGATTTCCATTTCTGTGATCCTGTTCCTGTTCTAGTTGTTTGCTTAGTTTTAGTTTTAGTTTTTTTAGGTTATCAGTGGGGAGGAAGACGGGGAGAATGGGGGAAAAGGTACAGGGAGTAAGAAATAATTGGTAGGCACAAAATAGACAGAGGGAGCTTAAGAATAATATAGGAAATGGAGAAGCCAAAGAACTTACATGTGTGACCCAGGGACATGAACTAAGGTGGAGGGGGGGAAAAGCTGAAGGGAGGGGTATGCAGGGCAGAGGGAGATAAAGGGGAGAAAATATGGGGACAACTGTAATAGCCTAATCAATCGAATATACTTAAAAAAATAAAATGACAGTTCAAAGGTCAAAGAAAGGATGTGTGAATAAGACATACTGAAGCCCAGGAATATTCATTTTTAATAAGCTTCTCTGTTGATTTTTTTCAGAGAGTCCATGGTTTCCACTTTGAGAAACACTCAATGTAATATTAAGTACCTGTATACAGATTTTGCAATTCAAACAAATAATAAACTCAGAAATAACTACATGAGTCCATAGATCTTTGTTTTGTTTGTTTTTAACAGTATGTGTGAAGTATGAACACAATCCTAAACTTAAAATTGCATTGATTTGTTTTGCTTTATGCTCACTCATTGACAGTCTCCCTCATTAGTCACATTACTAATATGAGTTTCAAAATAATAGGTAACATATTTTTTTTATTTTTCTTTCTCCATTTCTCTAATGTGCCAAGATTCTCCACCCAGGACCTACCTGTTTACCACTGCCTCGAACACTCTCTCCACTTTCCTCCCATTCTCTGCATTTTATTGGCCTTCATAACTTCTAATACTTCAGATTTTATCTAAGTGTCGCCCACTCACAGAGTTCTCTCTGGACACCAAGCCTGAGTCCTATCTCCATGTCATTTTTTTTAAAGAGCCTTGTTCATTCCCACCATTGCCATTTTCAGTTATGGTAATAGAGCTGTTTGACTATTTTACCAATGCCTAACTCCACCTTTGGACTGTGAGCTCTAGGAGGAAATGTTTGTATTATTTTTCAGCCTTTGAAAAATACCTTCTGGGTACCTTCAGTGCTCAGTAGGGTTCCTGCTTTGTTATAGCCCCCAATTCAATGAGCAGAGTAGATGACGGTGGGGGTAATGATGAAGATATCATTGTGTATGTTTATAGTTCTTACATTTATTGTGAAGTTTTAAATCTCTGCTTTAATAATCATAACCCAGTAGTTTCAGCTTAAATATGGGTGTGCCATGGATAGTGTTACCATGATTTTACTCTCAAGGTTAAACCCATAGCTAATAATCATTTCCCCCCACAATGTAGCTTCAAGGTACCTCTTCAGTCTTTCTCACCGTTTTCATGGCAACGGTCTCAATTATCCTAAACTAACTTTCCTTCATACCTAGAAACTGCCCAGACTATGGTTTTACAAAGCTGTTTTCTGTACTTGGAATGTGTTTTTTCTTTTGTCCTCAGTATAAATTCCTACTCAGACTTATATTCTATTTATAGTATATAAATAGTAGTAATGTTCTCTAAAGTTATCATATTAAATTATAATTGTTCATTAATCCAATTTCCACCTGATAGTATATTTCCAGTCGGCAGGCTATCCTTGTGTTCTAAATGACTAAAATAGTGCTTGGCAATGAGCCTATCATATAGATGTGCCTGTATACATGCATGTCTAATATATGTATGTATGGAAAAAGAATACATGGATTTTGTTGGGTGACATGCATATTCCCATATTAAAATTTGCCATAACTGTATAATTATTTGATGTCTGTAACTAAATTTTATTTAGGCAAATATTTATTCTATCTTCTTAGAATCACTAGAAAATACTCCCTAAATAGTGAGATTCTTACTACAAGGTACAATGAACCAGTGTCATAAAATATAATCAGAAATCTTAGTGAACCAGTTTATTGGAAGAGCTAGTATAGAGTGCAAAATATAAATAATTTGTTTTCTAACTTTACTTTTGTTTCCATATTGCATCAATGGTATCCATTTCATAATTTTTCTCTCCACTCCCAGAATCATTAAATACTTTCTGTTTACTAGCAAAAAAAATAAGTTTCCTTAATGCAAGTAATGCAACGATTGGATTATCTTGTGCTGGCTAAGCTTTGACATATAACTGCTTTCTTTTAGATTTTATTATTTTATTTAAAGTTCATTGAAAGATAAATACTTTAATTGCGGGATTTATATGAAACACAAATTTTTGGAGACTACTAGTTGAGTTTTATCATTGCAGCTAAAATTTATTATTATAATTCTGACAACAAGAACACTCCCATTTTAATGTTACAATTACTTCCTTCCTATAATAACTTCCCTTTCCTGTTAAATGCTGAGGGACATAATTAGAACTCAGTATTTTCTAATAAGTATACCTGAGGGAAATCATTTTAGAGAAGCTACCCATTTCATCTTTAACAAGGTCCCTGTTGTTTAATTTCTCTGCAAGATGAATACAATGAGGAATAAGAAAACAGATCTAAGTGAAAGATGTCAATCAAAAGAATTCTGAAGTGATAAACTCAAAAGCAGCCATGAAAAATATTGTCCTTGGCACACAGCAGTTACATTATGTAACAACTTCATTGCAAATTATATTTACACAATTCCAAAATAATTGGTACTTTCTCAGTGCATCGCCTGGAAGCTAGGGATCCTGAGAACAGCTTGAAGATTATTACCAGGCCAGCCAAGACCGTGGTGCACACTGAAATGATGAGCAGCAGGGTGAGTGGAGGAGAGGTTGAAGATGGAGGAAGAAAAGGAAAAATCTTGACAGAGCGTCATCCTTGAAGCAGGGGCAAGCCTGAGTCCATATCACAGGTGAAGAGGAAAAGGAAGAAACAATAATATTAATTGAATGGCTAAATGTATGCAACACTTTTAAATTTAAAAATACTTTGAGTGTAGTGTAACTAGAACAGGCTTTCTGGTCAGGGAAATCTAGATTTGCCTGCTAGACCTTATCATTTATTTGCTTTTGTAAATTTACTCAGTCTTCTTGAACTTCAAATTCCTGAATTATGTGGGTTGGGTAGTAATACCAGAATTATTGTGCAATAATTTGGTAGAATGTATATCATGCTCCTAGAAAAAAAATGTTGTCAGCCTACAAATGCCCATTTCCTTCTACACGCTATCTTCCTTCTCCTCTAAAATAATATGTTAAATAGGTTAACATGAATAATCTGCCCTCTGGGGTACTTCTATACCTTAGCTTCCGAGGAGTCAGGCTTTGGGGCTGGTGTGTAACACTGGTTCATTGTTCTTTTACTTCTTACTAAATCAGCCCTTTCTTTCACAAAGCAATGGAGTGACCTGAAAATGCCCTTGACCTAGGAGCTTCCACTTCTCCCTCTGTAAAAAGAGAAAGGTGGGCTATAGCTGCGTTCCCAAATGCTAATTCATAGAACGGCCACATCCCAATGGCCTGGACAAAACACACACCCTGACTTCTGTTTGGTGCCATGTTTTTAACCACTTTCTGTAGCAACTCTGACACCATAAGATCAGGGACCCTCTTCTGAACTTTTTTCCGCTCTAAAATTCAGATGCTTATTCTCCTTATTTGCTTCCTTCTCCCCTCAACAACTACCTACGTTAAGAAGTTTATTTAAAGACTTTCAGAAAAAAGACATTGAGAGAGATGAAGAACACAAAAGAAGAGTACTTATACAATCCCTTTAGATAAGATGCCATTTAGAGAACTGATCAGGCAGAACTAACTTAATGTTTGACTTTTCACCTTTGACCTCCACCAAGATTATCAGTTACTGTCAGCTACATAAAATGTGCAGTAGCTGATTTTGTACATGTATAAAGACAAATACCTTAGTATTTTCTCCCTTGTATTTGAAAATGGTCTTTGACAGTAGAATTTGAAACAGAAGATCACGAGCAGCAAAAGATTATATACAAGTAACGGGAGTATGAGAAGCAGTTCCCTTTATCAAATTGAACTCTGCTGGTCTATTTTTATCATCTGTTCTTTGTGGCATATAGTTTGCAGGTCATGTTGCAAACATAAATCTAATTTTATTAAAATGACTGGTTCTGCGTCTGGTGGTAGACATAACAAAGAGTCTTTGGCCAGCTGCCGAATGTGTCGTGTTGGAAAACGAAACACCTGACGTGCCAAGGCTGTGACTAACTCTGTAAGGTCACAGAGAGAATTGAGGGCTTAGTTTGGTTCAGATGTGAAATGATGCGTGTGCGGAAGTGAAAGTTTATACGACTGTACATCTTCAGGCACAGGAATATTCACAAGTCGGAGGCATGGTGCAGGTTTTGGGATAAAAGTTGTGAAGAGCCCCAAGGCATTGGCAGTGCCGCGGGCAAATCATTTCCCTGCTGTAAACCCTGAGACTTGTGGGCTGATGGTAAAGAGAGCACCTGGGGCCTTCCTGCCCCCACAGCTCCCACACTGGCACGAGCTCAGGTGTAGTTTGATGGCACGAATCAAACGATGGGGGTATGGGGTGGAGAGCAGAATTTGGAGAGAAGTTGGCTTTGGGACCTAATGAAGCTGAGAATTATACATTTCATGGAAGTAACACTGTTTTACACCTCGCTTTTTGTTTTAACTCCTGTAACCTGGCATATCATATATGTCAAATAAAGACAAAATAGTAAAATAAAACATTGAGGCCCTGGTTGGTGTGGCTCAGTGGATTGAGCACCGGCCTGTGTACCAAAAGGTTGCTGGTTCGATTCCCAGTCAGGGCACATGTCTGTCTCTCCCTCTCTTTCTCCTTTCCTTCTCCTGTGTCTAAAAATAAACAAATAAAATCTTTAAAAATAAAACATTGATAAATAAAACGTTGTGGGGTCGCACTGGACACAGCTCCTCCAGCCCCCCCTAACAGAAGGCTGGCCAGAATGCCGACGGCTCTGGAAACGGATTGTAATTCCCTCATTTCCTTTGGGAGCAGCTTCCGCTCCTGTGTGACTGCTTCTTGACCTTTCCTCTCTGCAGGTGCACACTGAGGTAACGTGGTTTAGAGTCACGTGCAAGACACGGGCCCCCTTTTGCTGGGCCCCCTTAAAACAAGTCTTGGACTCATGGAGGTGTGATCCTGCTATGGCGGCTGGTGCTCCTGCAACGTGAGTAATGAAGGCTGTGTCTGCCCCACAGGGCCCTGCTTGGACTTTGTCGGTTTGTCCCAACGTGCAATCGAGACCCCCGGCTCGACCTCCTGCATTACAAATGTGTTGAATAAACAGAGGAAGAGCAAATTGACGACTAGCCGGGCTGAGATGTTCGGGAGCAGTTGGGAATGTGAACCAAGAGGTCAGGAGTGGGTGGTGAGACTGGGGCCCTAGAACGTTCAACTGTGGGATTAGAGTGTGGGAGCGAACACAGTCTAATATGGGCCAAATTAGGTCAGTTAGAGCCGAAAGAAAGCCAATAACCAGGCCCACAGGAAGGGAAGGTTAGAACTAGAAAGGGGCACGTTATTTAGTAATGCTGCTCCATCTGATCCTCAGACACACACACACACCTTTCACAGCTGAAGCAAGTCTGACTGTGTTCGGTGCCTTGCCCCTTAGTACCTGGTGATTGACGCAAAACTCTTATTCTCTGTCCAGGGGTCTAGAACAATATCAAAACAATCATTGTTTCCAAGGCTTATTTATATCAGTGTATGCATCACTACACTTACATTGCTGAATATATTTGTTTATTTAAAGGTCTTTTAAATTGCTTTTTTTCCCAAAGCCACTACAGATCGCAGGAACAGAAAATGGGCTGTTACAAGAGCACACAGTGTGTCACCATTTTTTGCATTTTACTATTGCAGATAATTGTTGTTACAGGGCTATTAATTTCTTATCTTTCAGTAAAGTTTGTATTAGTGCCATAAAAAGGATGGCATTCATGTATATGCAACAGCTCTTTTTGTTTATGAATAATAATTTCTATTTTTGCCATTCCATATAAAGTATAAATTATGTGGATAATACAAAAATGGAAGGAAATAGGGCGATGTTAATGAATTCCGGTAGGTTCAGAAGGGAGGGTCACCCAGGTCTTTCCGAATAGAAGCTATTAATTGCAAACCGAGTGGTGAATAGCTTTTCTTTGTTAAGTCTTAAAATTAAGACAGTATATCTCACACTGAGAAGATATCTATGACTTGAGACTGTGGCACATCACAATTTAATAATGATATTTTACATAAAAAGTAGTAGCTCCTTTGTTTGGACATTAGGTAAAAAAGCATTTTTCTCTCTTCTGATAATTTTCAATAAATAATATTGGGCCTTAATTTACCCAATATCCTTATTCTATAAAGACTGTTTAATCTGCTGTTTATCCAGTCTTTACATAGAGATTCAAAACTATGATGTAATCAAATATTTAAATCAATATCACTTCAAGTACCATTTGAAATGAATAGTTCATACTTTTCTTGATAAATAGCAATACATATTTAATAGTCAGGGGTAATAATAAATTATAATCGCTGTTACATAGAATAACTTCCAGACTGTCTTCCTCCCACTCTGCAGCCTGCAGCAGCGGGTCCTGAAGAGGCAGAGAGGGGCCCTGGGCTTGCTCCTTTTCCCTCCCAGGGGCCCTGTTGGGTTCCACAGCTTAAGGAAACCACTGCCACATGCACAGTGACACAGTTCTGCTTGTGAGACCTTCGGTCCAGACCAGAGAGACAGGCAGGAGAGGGATCACAGCCACTGTGCACCTGAACTGACTGACAGGAGGAGACTGGATTGTCATTTGACACTGACACCTTCATTTCCCATCAGGCTTAGCGTTTTAAACTCAGTAATTTTACATATCGTACTTTTTAGTTTTTAAATGTATGCAAAATATGCATAGTTGATGGTCACCTTACAACATTTAGGATACAGAGGGCCTGCATTCTAATCTGCCAGCAGGATCGTTGGTGGCAGTGCCCTGTGTCACCCCAGCCTTTGTGTGGTTGACTCTCCCGAGCCAAAATACCCAGGAGTTGCTCTAATAGAGCCTTCAGTGTTACAGAAGATGACTAAGTGAGAGTGTGTTTGTATAAGATCCATGTTGTGATGCCTCATTCCAAAGAAATTTGAACTTGGACACCAAATTCTCTAGTTAATACAAGTTAAAATTCGATCAAATCATAGTGTTGAACAACAACAAATCACTTACAATGGTCTCTCTCTGAAGAAGCGTGATAGAGTAACATACCATTTGGATTGGAAAGCATTGACTTAATATGAGTAGATTTCATCAGAGAAAAATAAGATAAACTTATAAAGAAGAGTAATATATAACGTAGGTTCAATTGATTTTTCTCCCAATGTATAACAATTAGAATTTCTTTTAAAAATAATACTTTCCTTTGAATTCAGAAACAAGACAAAGATGAATACTACCATGGTTATTATCTAATATTTTTCTGGCAGTGCTACTTGATGAAATTTGCCAAGAAAAATAAATACATAAGGGATATATAGATTGGAGACAAAAATCATCTCTATTTTCAGATGATGATTCTACTCAGAAAGACAAAGAAAAGTGACTGAAAATATTAGAAACTACAAAATGATTCAATAATGAGGGAAGGGACTAGACAAATACATGTATGAATGACCCTTGGGCATGGACAATGGTGGGGGGATGGACTGTGGGAGCAGGGAGAGGGATAGGCAGCAGAGGGCAAAGGGAAAAAATTAGGACAACTGTGATAGAATAACAATAAAAAATGATTTAATAAAAATATTTTACAGGGTTTCTACATCAAGTACCATAATAAATACACTGAATTAGCTAAAGAAAAAAATAACTAGTCAGAAAATGGTAGAAAATAAAATGTTGGATTTAAGATTGACAAAAGATTAAAGACTTGGAAATAAATTAATCTGTAATATTCAGGAGCTATAACAAGGAAGACATAGATGTACCATAATTTATTGATTAAAGTCATTTACCCTGAAACCAAAAGATAGCTAGCTGAAACATGGCTCTACTATTTTTGGATATAAAGCTTCCAAAATCATGACAATTATAATTGAAACCTCACTATATCTTTTCTAAATGTCTATTGGTGAGCGAGTTAACCAATCAGCACAGATAATGTAGACACTAATTGGACAGATTTGACATTTAAACCACCAGCTGCAGACTCTTATGTAACATGTGCTGCCATTTACATAGAAAGAAAGAAGGTATGTGCATGGGTCTGTGGGACACTTGTTGGAATAGGAATCTCAAGTTCAGCTGCAAGATACAGTAGTATTTGCCTCCAGGCATGTGAAAAAGAACTACCATAAAAATCCTGTGCTAGGAAATCCCAGTAAAAATGGGTTCATTTATAATTTCTTCAGTGGACAGCCGCGTGGGTTTGAAGTAATCCTACTTATGTCTATGAATCTTTCTGGTATGGAATACTGGTACCTTCCATCCACTACCATAGAGATGTTCCCCAACTGCAGTCACCCAAAATCAGTCACCCCTGATTTCAGGGGTCAAGGTAGAGGCTATCCACTCTTCATAGCTACAAACAGGGGATAGCTATGTCACCAACCTTTTGTAGAATGCTACAGTGAAGTGTGGGTTGCTAAGGACAGACCTGCTAATTGCCAATTCTCAGATTCTGAGACAGTTTTTATTTTATTTTATTTTTTCATATTTGTATTTATTTACTTTTAGAGAGAGGGGAAGGGAAGGAGGAAGAGTGGGAGAGAAACATCAATGTGTG
>PVKM010048566.1:0-11290 GCA_004027735.1 Carollia perspicillata
GTTCTCCTTTATTATTTGTTTAAATAAGTTTTCCACTTATTGTCCTTCTTCATTGTACCTAGCAACTTTTACATTATGTATTATTGACATTTGCTTGTTCACATATAGCTGGAATATATAAGCATTTTAAAATTATTTTCCCAAGGATGGACCCACTAAATCTCTCTCTTTATAGGGCTTTCCATTTTATTCTGTGGGAATGAATGTATATGTCCCACATCTTCAGAGAGACCTAAAATGTTATTTGTGTTCTCCTGAATGACCTTAACTTTTATAAACCTTTGCTGCTTTTAATATTTAGTAGTCAGGCTGAAATCTGAGCTCTATTATCTTTTTTTCTCTGCTTACTAAAAAGTTTAGACTAACTTAACATATTATATACTTTTGGTCAAAAAGTGAATGTTTGTTTATAGTTATGGAGGAGTTTTGTTATGGAAATCAAATTAATAGTTGATGCTCACACTTCAAAAACTAAGTGAAAAATATGGAAATTAGTAGAAACTTGATTAATTTACATTTACAAATAAATTGTAGTGAAAACAACATTAATTTTATGCAGCTTTTTATTCTTTCTTGTTTTTAATTTTTAATTTGAAATGTTAAACTTAAAAGAGTTGCAAAAAATAGTTCTATATGCCCTTTACCCAAATGTTCCAAATATTAACACTTCACCATATTTGCTTTAGTATTCTCTCTCTCTTTTCTTTTTTCTGAAACTTTTAAAAGTATTTAAGTTAAACACAAATGCCCCAGAACCTTTAAAAACTTCACTATGTGTTCCCTAAAAATAAGGAGTCTCACAATCTTAATACAATTTTCAAAATTGGAAAATTAACATTGACATAGAGCTATTGTCTAATCTATAAACCTCTCCTGTCTAATATGATAGCCACTAGCCAAATTTAAATGTGTCTATTTAAATTAAAATTAAATAAACTAGAAAATCAGTTTCTCAGTCACACTAGGTACATTTCAAGCACTCAGCAGTCCAGTGGCTATTGTATTGGAGAACATAGATATATAGACAATAGATATCTAGATATCTAGATATCTAGATATCTAGATATCTAGATATATAGACAAATAGATATATAGATATATAGACAAATAGATATATTTCCATCATTGCATGAAAGTTCTGTTATACAGTAAGGTTCTAGATGTTCAGATTGTGCTAGTTGTTTCATTAATGCCCTTTATAACAAAAGAAAAAGTGTTGTTCCAAATTTTGTTAAATGTCCTACTGTTCTTACTTTGGTCCAGGATGCCTATTGCATTTAGTTGTCAATCTCTATTAGCCTCCTCCAGTCTGGGATAATTCCATAGTCTTTTTTTTTTTTTATTTCACGACAAATATTTTTTCTAATGCTATAATTTCTATCATTTTTATTTGTTGGAATTCTATTTTAAGAATAATCTTTCTCTCCTTTATTAACTTTTATTGGTAAACACTCATGGGTTCTTTCATTCTGTAGTTAAAATTCATTACTATCATTGGTTGTTTTATGCTTAAATTATTCCAAATTTGAATAGTAAGAACCCTTCAGGCTGGTTTATATTCCAAGTGAACATGTCATCTAATAAAAATGGGATTGTTTTGCAGTATTAATAAGATTTAGTTAATAATCATATGGTGTATGGCATTCTTCATCTCCTGAATATCATAAAGCTATTTAACATATCTGAATCATCATTATACTCCTAAAAAGCAAAGATTATTTATCATCTGCTTATTTGTATCTCTAGATCATCCTGTACTACATTTCATGCTCATTATTAAGAACAAGATGTTTTCACTAACATTGCTGTGTTATGCTTAACTTGGGTGAATACTCACTGATTTATATTCACTTTGCAGTTTTGAGAGAGCTTTCATGCAATCAGCATTTAGTTATTTTCTTAATTGCTAAGTACCTTTATTGTTAGTGCTTGTGAAACAAGGTTAATACTACTTGAGATGAAATTGACAGTTTACATATGTACAGAAGTCTTTCTCAAAAAGATTCCTAGTCTTCTGGAGGGAAATGTTAGGGTGGGGTGAGAACAACTCTCTAGAATGTCAAAACTATGTACCTGGTGCCTAACACAATGTTTGTTCCTGTCTGTGCTCAGGAAATGTTGTTGAATGAGTGATTAATAACTAGAGAAAGGGCTCCCCTACAGTTTCTTTTATATTAAATTCCTTTAAATAGTTTTTTTAACTTAATAGTTTTTCACATCGGGGCCATTTTTACTTTTTAACATTTTGCTTCCTAAATATCTCTAATTATCTATTACTACAGCTCCAAACTGTCTTCTGTGAGAAAATTTTTTTTTTATTGTTTTTCAGTACAGTTTTCTGTCTTTTACTCCCATCCCAGACCTTCCCCCAGTGCTCCCCACCTCCCTCCCATTTCCACCCCCCTTAGTTTTTGTCCATGTGTCCTTTATACTTGTCCTTTATAGGAACAAGTATAAAATTTTTTTTTTTAATTTTCAAAGTAGGGTGGGAATTTCATGTAAATAAAATCAGGTTGGTTATTTTTCTGCATTTTGCTAACAGCCTTTCATATATTTTCATACACTGTGAACCTCTTAGGGGAAGCATAATACACAGCATTTTTTAAATGCTCATTTAATGATAAAACCCATTTTTCAGTTTCCAAGGGACTATGGTATCATGGAACACACTTTGGGAAATTCTTATCTGATCTTTAGAATGCTGCTTAACTTTCTTAGATTGATTCCTTTGTTATTATTTTGCATCATTTTGTCATTTTTAGTCTACTTGATATGCCTAAAATGAATTTTCTTTCTCACTAATCCACACAGCCTCTTCTCAGCTAAATATGACATGTCCTAAGAAGTCCATTGATTTTCCAAAAAGCTGAGTCCATGAATTAGAAATGGCCTTAAGAAGATTACTCATATAAACATTTGTCACACACATATCAGGAAAATTTAGTGCAATTTTTCAAAATCAGTTAAATTCTCTGAGAGCCATTCCATACACCTTGGAAGCAAATGTTTTGTAGTCTAATAGAAAATGTAGTAGAAATTTTAAACATTCAAGGAATGTTGAGTCAGTCTCTTAATGACAAAATTACACAGAGTAAGAAACAAGTCCATAGAAATAGAACTAAGAGGAGTCTATATAAATAGTAATGTGAAGAAGAGTGAATTCCTCTTTAGCTGTAACATTGCATTTTTTGCATGTTGCACACATTGTTTAGCTGTTTCTAAACACATTTCCATTTACGTCATTTGTAAAAACTGCCTAGTCTCATATTCTGGAAAACTGACAAAGTTGTAACGAACAGATGCAGATTCCATAATTGTAATTGGCTTTTACTCTAAACTGATGTTCTGACTCATGCATCATTAATGATTTCTATTTTTCTCTATTATACCTTACAGATTTATAAGGGTACCTTTCAGAGTGAAACACTTTTGTTGACGTTTTAAAATCAGTGCTTTATTGCGTTATTACTTGTAAGTGCTCTTGTCACTGATATTTCACCTAGAATTTTATTTAGCATGCCCTTCATAACATTTATGTTGATACTGGATTCTTTTTTTTTTTTTTTTTTGGATTCTGTGTACTTCATTTTCCTTCTGTATTTTCCAGAGAAGCACATAATTTTAAATGTAACCCTCTTTTAATTACATTTTTTCTATCAGATAATATTTTTGTTTTTAAACTAGATACTATAGGATATAATTTATCTACTTTGCTTTTCATAAATTTAACTCACTCTCTGAAGAATTAATAATAAATATAAGTATAACCCCAAACAGAAACAAAAAGATGTACTCTCACAGTACTTACTTTATTCTGCTAAGATTTTAACAATAACATGGAAACAACTTTTATTTTCCAAAGTAGGACTAACTTAGGTGAATATCTGGAGGACTTAAAGGGACCAAATAATCTCTTTCTAAGCATAATGCATATTCATTATCAAGTAAGATAAAATAAATCTGAAAAAAATCCTTGTCTTTGAACAACTCCTACGACTGTTGCTAAAATCTGATATATGAATGGAGAACACAGTATTTATTAATGAAGAAATAATTGTTTTATAATTATTTGGGGGGTGTTTATAGGTTCTTTTCATTGAAGTACCGAAATATGAAGCAAGTGTTCTGGCATATTGTTCCTTGTTTCAAGGAAGATTTAATATCTTGTTATGGACTATTAATATGAACAGAAGTCATTTAGAGTTCAGATATATATTTAGAACTAGCTTGTGCAAAAAGATACAAAGTGAATCAAGAAATTCTGGAAAAGATTGTTTGAAAAGGACAAATTTCTATTTTCTGGCCAGCATTAAATAAATATAGAAAAGAGATTTAAATATTTTACTTTGAAGGATTTTATTGAGAACTTCAAATAGTAACTTGAATCAATGAAAGTATGAAACTCTTTATCTAAAATAGTAGTTGCATAAATACAATTTAATTTTAAATCTTATCTAGGAAATCCAAAAGGATTACAGTGTTGGTTAGATGATTACAAACAGCTTCTGTCCAACTTCAGTAATAAAATTCTGTTTGTTATTTCTTACTGAAAATTTAAAATAATTATATATAGTTTTTCCTAGTTTTAAAAAGTTTCACATAGAGAGGAGAAAAATCTTCAGCTCCAGATAGTTATTGAGCAAATGTGAATAGGAGTGTAAGTGGATAATTTGTTCTTTAACCTCTAATTTGTTGATTAAAATGCATGTGTAATGAAAGCACATGCCAAGTAGGTTTGCTGCATGAATTTTGCAGCATATGGTAAACTAAAACCCTGGTGACCTTTGGTCTTGTTGATCACATGCATGAAGATGATCATCTGTTAATCTCTACTAATCACTGGTACATCCTTGTATAGAAGACAGAAGAGTTATTTGTGCTACACTTGCTCTTTTGGAAAATTATTTAACAAGGAATTTTTAAAAATTATTTTATACTCATGATTGTAAAATAATATTTTATATCTAAAAAGGTAATTTAAAATA
The DNA here is from genome assembly GCA_004027735.1 of Carollia perspicillata. Taxonomy (NCBI): domain Eukaryota; kingdom Metazoa; phylum Chordata; class Mammalia; order Chiroptera; family Phyllostomidae; genus Carollia; species Carollia perspicillata. The sequence goes on from PVKM010048566.1 coordinate 4,986, forward strand.
AGAATTAGAATTTCTAACCTGTATATAGCTCCATATTTTGTTTTTATGAGTTAATTTAAGATAATTTTCTGAAAGTCATGATATAAATGACTGTTAGGCTTGTCAATAACCATACACACAGGCTTACACTCTTACATGTACAATATGCGTTGCTTCTTGTTAGAATTCTGAGGGGGAAAAATCAGTGCTTCTCAAACTTCGATATGCATATGAATTACCTGGGGATCTTGTTAAAACCCAGATTCTGATGCAGTAGTCTTAGGGTGGGGTTTGAGATTCTGCATTTCCAGCAAGCTCCCAGCTAATGACTATTCTGTTAGGTCTGCAAACTTTTTTTTTAAGGGTTAGGTAGGAAATACTATAGAGTTTGTAAGCCAAGAAGCAAAGTGAGAATATTATGTAGTTATTTATATAGCAAAAGAAAATAAAAACAAATGTCCACAAATATTTTATGTATAAAATTCAAACTATAATAATAATTGAGTACTTTTGAGGTATATCTATATAATGGAACTCTATTCAGCAATAAAAAGGAATGATCTGATACACCGAACAGGAATGAATTTCAAAAACATGCCACTTGAAAGAGGCCTTATGCAAAAGCTGCATACTATATGGTTCCATTTATATGAAGTTCTAGAAAATACAGACAGGAGGCCACATTTCTCCTTTCTAGAAGGAGAATGAAACCCTTGTTATAAATTATAGAAAGGAAAAAGAGTTCTTCACTCTAGCTCCCTAGAAAATTGATGCAGTTGCAGCATGTGAAACACAAACTAGAACAGAATCTCTAATAGCAGAAAGTCCAGGTCAACAAACCGATGAAGGAAATTTAAAAACTGGAGAATAATAGTATTTCTGAGAAAATTGAAAAACTGGAGAATGATGCCATTTCTAAGAAGCTTACCTCAAAGCAACTTTGTTGGGAGGATTAATTTTCCATCTTGACTCTCCTCATACTCCAGGCATATTGAGATTCTTTCATCTCTGTGATGCAGAGTTGTTCAAATATGGGTTGCAGAGCAAGAAATAAGTTTACATGGTAACCCAGTACACTGATGTTTTTGTAACTATATATATGACTTGAATAGTTTCATGAACAATGCTAAAAACAAACAAAAAAAAACACTACTGAGGCCAGAAGTAAACAGAGGTACCTGATGGAACTCTTTGGATGTTAGAAATGTTCTATATCTTGATTATGGTATATATGTGGTGTATATGTATATGTTTTACAAAACTCATTAAACTTGGAAAAGGCATGTGACATTTTGTTTGGGCACTCAAGCAGCCCTATGGAGATGTGTAGATGGTTAAGACGTAATGTCTGTTACTAAAAACCAGCAAAGAACTAAGTCCTTCCAAGAATCAATTGAGTGAGCTACCTTGAGATGCAAACTCTGTAGCCCCACTCAAGCCTTCAGATTACTGTAGACTCTGGCTGAGAACTTAATTGCAGTTTTATAAGAGACTCAGAACCAAAAGCACCCAACTAAGCCCATCTTAATTTTTAGTTTATTTTAAAATGTTGTTCTGTGTAAGACATATACAAGGTCTGTCCAGAAAAAGTCCAGCCATTGTTAACATAACAAGAATGGTTTGCGCGACATTGCTGTAACCTGGCAGCCAAGGAGAGTGGACTGGAATACACGTGCGTGAACAATGACGACTTCACTGTACTGGTCAGTGGGAGCGGTAGATGCCGTTGACTGAGCATGTGTACTGTGTGGCCATCACATTCAAAATGACTGAGCAAATAGAGCAACAAATCTGCATCAAATTATGCATTAAGTGTGAACATTCCTCTGTGGAAACTATTGAGATGATTCAGAAAGCCACCGCTATGGGCAACTGGTGATTGGCAGCTTCATCGTGATAAGTCAACCACTCATGCCTCACATCTACAACAGAGGTTTTTTTTGGCAAAACATCAAATGACCCAGGTGACTCAGCCCCCGATTTGGCATCCTGCAATATCTGCCTTTTTCCAAAGCTAAAATCACCTTTGAAAGGTAGGAGATTTCAGACCATTGATGACATTCAGGAAAACATGATGGGGCAGCTGATAGCTATTGGAGCACTGTGTGAGATCCTAAGGTGCCCCCTTTGAAGGGGACTGAGGCATCATTGTCCAAAGTACAATGTCTCTATTTTTGATATTACATGACTGGATACCTTCTGGACAGATCCAGTATAACATGTTAATATGTATATAGTATATACATAACAAAATGGTACAATAATTTTAATTGATGCTATTTTCTTAATGTGAATTCTGAATTTTTATTCAGTGAAAGGTATGCTTTTGTGGGGGTATACTTGCACTTCTGGTCTTAGAAAGGTCTTTTCATCTCATGATTATGTATTTGTTTATATTTTTGCTAGATCTTTTATGGTTTTATTTTTATATTTAACTCTTAAATTTTTTGTTAAATGAAGGCCAAATTTATAGGGTAGAGAAGTATATCTGTACATAAACTGAATACCTGTTACCAGTATTTCACTATCCTGAAATATCTCCCCAAGTAACCCTGCTAAGACCTACAAGTCAGAGAGTCTCTAAGGTTAGAGAATCATCTTATCTTCATCTTTAGTAGAGCATTTGCTGAAAGCAAGAAAGAGGTGCAAGGTAGCCCCTATTTCTTCACTTGCTCTAAGGTGGTCAGTGGAGTACTCTCAGAGCTTGAGATTCTGATGCTCCAAATCAGGCCCTTTTGGAACTGAAACAAAACCATTTTTCTCCTTGACAAAGTACCTAGATCTCGGGGGAGAAGAAAAGATCACACTATGAAGATCCTATTTAGGAATTCTAAGCCAAGAATTTAGATCTTTTAAGGTTTTATTCATTCCTTTCCCTGAAGGCAATATTTATAAATGAAGAGAAATGGGTAAATGAAAGTTAAAAAGGAGTGGAAACAGCAACCTTTTAATATCTAAAAACATCCTATTATACTTTTTATGGTCATTTTGAAGCAGAATACTTTCACCATACTTAGGATGTAAAATTATAGGATAATTACAGCAATGTATTTTTTTAAGATACATTGCTCTTTTGGAGAGTCACATATAATTTATTGAATATATAGTCAAGGGTGTTTCCTTTTTAATTTGGAGTAGTTTAACTAGTTGATTCTTATATAACTATAATTATCATTAGTCTTCACTATATTTTAGTTATACCAGTTTAGGATTTAAAAATTTTAGGCTATAGTGATGGAACGGGAGGAAAGTACGAGCTATTAAATAGAATTAATGTCAAAACAGAGGACAAGAATGTGGTAATAACAACAAAAATGAGAAATGGGTAGTCAGATGGCTTTTGTTATCTGTGCCAGTCTTGGGAATTGTATCTTTTTTTGATGGTTTAAGTTCAACATTTTTGGTACCTACTGTTAAATGTGATAGCATCCCTCAACTTTTTGTCTAGGGTCAACTTCAGAATCTTAGATAGAAAAACTGGGGACAGTTTATATCTAAAAGGACTTTTCCAAAGGCCTGGTCTATCTAGTTCACCAGTATAATCCAAATATGTAGTAGAATACCTGGCACATTGATGCTGAAATAACAACAATGATAATAAAAGCAACTGACATGATTTTTATTATATGTTAGGCACTATTATAAGACTTATACATACACTGATTTGTTCATTCCTCACAACAGCCTATGAGGGTAGGTATATTGTTAGTGCTCTCTTTTTACAGATCTGGAAATTTATACACAGAAGTGAAGTGACTTTTCCAGGGTCTAATGGCTAATAAATAATTGTCAGAACCAAGATACAGACAAGCCATCTGACTTCATGCTCCACCTCTTAACTACTAAGCTATACTTTTTGTTTCTTTATTGTTTGTGATGTTGAATGAATGAATCCCACAATTGCATTGCCAAAATTAAAACATAGGCAGAGGGTTAGAAGAAAATTCAAGGTGATGGTTGTCAAAAGATGGCAATATATGCTGAGCCAGGGAGATTAGTTGAAGATATGGTCGGTAGATGAACATCAAAATTAAGGATCAAGGTTAGGGGAAAGGCAAGACAAAGGGGGAAAAAGAGAAATAGTCCAGGTCACATATTTCTACAAATAGAAACAACAACAACAAAAAAACATTCTGCACACTCTTTCTTCCTTACCCTCTTGGTATAAACTTCAAGAGGCACACCTACTTCATCAAATTATATTTTCTCATAAGAAAATTACTTAATGCATTTACGTTCTATGTCACTGATTCTGAGTAGCAATATGATAAATTTCCATATGCTAGCTAACTTACTTAGCAAATCAGTAGTACACATGGTTTGACCAAATTTGTCTCAGGTTTGTTGATATATTTATATGAGAAACCATACAAATATATAAAAGTTAATCACATTGTGTTTGAATATTAAATAATTTTTAAAAACTCATATAAGTGACACATTTTTGCATCATTTTTATCAGTGACTAATTCAGTTAACTTAATTTTTATCAGTTAACTTAATTATTATTATTTTAGATATCTTGGCATATCTCAAAATAATTCATTTGAAATATTACAGTTTTATTGACGTTCAGTGACCTCTAATATTCAAACATTATCAGCAAAAATAATCTCTGCATCCTTGCTTAGAATTAAACCTGCAGTTGTTCCTTTTTTATGTGTTTATTACTATGTTTGAATTACTTTAATCTCCATATGCATTCTTGTATCTCTGATTTCTGGAAAGTTTCTCTTTAACCTACCCAACTTGCATATTTTTATCAGGATGTGATTTAAGAACATGAAATTTATCATAAATGCCATCATGTGACAAAGAAGGCAGAGAAGCTTCAAAAGAGATTTTATGTCTTTGCTGAATCATCGCACTAAGACACAGTCTTTAAAATACAGAATCCAATACAAGGATCTTAAAACTTAAGATATCTCAGAAAATTGACATAGAACTAACTTAAACCAGATATATTAGATCTAAGTCACAATGAATATCAGTTATTTGCTTTGTTTGTTCTCTTGCCTTACCAAAATTAAAATTTTTATTCTAAATTTGAATATAAGAGATGTTTACATGTGAATTATAATGCTGATATATCATGCCTCTTCATTTTGGAAATAACAAGATCCACACTGTCTAAAGATCTTCCAAAAATTCTTAAGAATAATGGGGCATTTTCAACTGATAATGCTTTAACATCTTGAAACTTCTTTTTCTGAGTATTTTTTAAGAACAGCTATATGACTCCCAAATCATACATAAAAACATAAAATTAGTGTTATCTGCACTACAGTAAAATTATAGTTTTCATACCGTATACTGTTACAATATTTTTCTATTTTTACGATAATTTTCAATTCAGCTAGAATATCAGACATGGTTTTTGTTATAAAGGTATCCATCCTTATAGTGTGAAGTTAAGATGTGAAAAGTAAAAAAATTCCTCTTTTTCCAACCCTCACTACCATTACATGGACACTTTCTATGCTTATACATACATATCCCTGTTGATAAACAAATGACATCATCTCCATTAGTCATTCAATGTTGCAAATGCATCTTTGCAGCCAGTCTTTCACTGATGTTTTGTTGCAGTTAAGTGATAAATTATACAAAACTTTTTAGAAATCTGTGCTTTTTGTAGCTCCTGATTTATCAGCCAACAAACTAACTTGTTAATAAGTCCACTGCTGCCAAGAACAGAGAACAATCATTTAAACAATCATTTCAGCCATAATTTTTTGTATAACTTCTGTTATTTAATAACAAATAAATTATCATATGATAGAACTGACATTTCCCCAACTTCTATACTGCAGTATTTTAGCTTTTGTATTAAGAATCTTTTTCGTATTTGGTGAAAAGAGTATGAAAAATACTTTTTAACAAAGAAAAGATGGTTAAGTATATGTACTGTTCGTCAAAAGACATAAACAAAGTGAAAAGATAAGCCATGGAAAAAGATATTTGCACCATATAATTGACAGAGGATTAATATCCAGAACATATAAAGAACTATTCCTCATTCAGCTTAGAAAAAGACAAGCAGCTGCACAGGAAAATGGACAAGAGACTTGAACAAGCATTTCACAAGAGGTTATCACTATGACCAATAAACAAAAATGTATTCAACCTCATTGTTAATTGGAAAAGTGAAAAATAAAACCACAAATAGATACTGCTATAAACCTACCATCTTGATATAAATTTAAAGTCTAGTAACATCAATTGTTGACAAGGATATAGAGCAATTGGAAATACTGCTGGTGAAAGTATAAATTGATAAAAATCACAGTAGAAAATAGTTTTACATAATATTATAGTCGTGTATA
>PVKM010048567.1:0-11177 GCA_004027735.1 Carollia perspicillata
GCCTTTCTGCTGGGGAACCACTTTCCCACCACTCCCAGGACAAAGGTATAGCTGCCCTGCTTCAGGGGAGGCAGGAAGCTTATCACTCAGGCCTGGGCAAAGAGTACCCCATATCTCTCAGAACAGGGTGATTGGCTCAGGAGCAGGCCCAAGAACCAAATCAGGCCAATCAGAGACAAGAAGCATCAACCCAAGATCTTTGGTTAAAAGACAAACCCCGCTCCTGCTAGGCTGCTGCACTGTGGGATAGAAGTCCAAAGGGGTGGTCATACAACTTCCAGTTGAGCCAGCCTGTGAAAGAAGCCACCTGGGGGGGAAACCTGATAAAAGAGAGAAAGAGATGAAGGATGATGGCATGTTTAAGCACTTATGCCCAGCCACCCCTGACGTGGGAACAACCCGAGACATTATTTAATACATTTGCTTTTCTGTTCGAGACATTTTAAACTGACCTTCTGCCACCTGCAACCAAAAGAGTTCTGTTTACTAAAAATCTGATCCTAAAGAGAACGTCATATCAGCTAGCTCACAATTCCCTGTTCAAAACAGCCCACAGGTCAGCTGCCCCAGCCAGAGTAATTTAGATATTCCTTTATAGGAATGCTCATTTTTGTTGTCTAAAGACCCAGATAACTGAGGAAAGCAAATCAACCACCTTCTAGCTTCTCTCTCCTCTGTATCCAGTGTTAGGAGACACAACACAATGTCCGCAATTTGCCCATGGAGCCAGGGCTGAGCCCTCTGCACAGGCTCTGTGCCTGTAGGCTGCACTTCATCCCGTTATGCTGCTGTGGGCCCCTTTCTTTTGCCTCCAACTGCTGGCCTCTACTGTTACCTCATCAACTCACAGGCATAGAGAGCTGACCCTTTGTGCTCTAAGGATGGTTCCAGGGAAAATGTGCAGCACCCTGCAGGTTGTAGGTATCTTGCAAAGGGGTAGATTTCCTTCCTTTTGAAAGAAAAGTGCCAACTTGAAAGAGAAGTGTTATAGAATATGCTACTGTCCAGACATCGTCATAATGCCTGGCCCACAGTACGATAGAGGAGAAAAGGAAAGGAAGGTGGAAGAAAAGGAGGGAGAGGAAAGACAGGGAAGGGGGAAGGAAGATGATGGAAGATGGAGACAGAGAAAATAAGAAAATGGCCTCATCACCCAAATGTTTCCCTCAACCAAGGGGCAACCTAGTCCCAAAGCAAGATTTTCTTTTCTTCCAGGGTGGAAATGAACCTGAGGCACTCAGGCCAGGCAGTGTCCAGGGGACAAGGGGCAGGACCACATGGTACAGCTGATCAGCACTTCACTCAGTTCAGGGGACAGGGTTACCACCTCTCTCCCGCACCATTGGCTTCCCAAGGCTTCTGGGCCTTTCCTACTGCCCCTCCAGGCATGGAAACACCCTGAAACTTCCTCACCACCTCCTCCTCCATGGCCTGCTGCCTTCCTTTTGGCCTATCATGGTCTCCTGTTGGTTTATTGTTAACCTCCCAGGCCTCCCAGGAGAGGAGATACAGGTAGTTAAATGTCACTGTACTTAGCAGTCACATGCTGCTGCTGCAGTCCCTCCCACATGTGCACTGTGTATGCCAGTGAGCATTCTTTACACTCCAACGTTTACCACATATTGTCCCCAGTGCTGGACTCACGGGAGGGAGAAGTGCCTTGAGCCAGTAAGTCCCAGCCCCAGAAAGCCAGAGGCATTTCTAGAGTAACACCATGGCCACAAAAAGTGACCAAAATGTTTGAGTTACCTACTGATTTGACTCCAGGCGTCTCTGCCCATCAATGTGGAAGTCAGCTGTTCAGTGCTTTCTTTTCATCAGCTATCTGTGCTCCTTCCCAACATTTAAGATTTGCCTCTTCAAACCCACCCACTGAAAAAATAATCAAGCCCCAAATAACCTGAAGTCGAATGTCACACAATAAGCCTGAAACAAGGAACCATATAGCTCAATGCTCTCTTGTTTTGTTATTATAAGGAAAGTTTCATGAGGACATTTCATTTATTAAAATAATTCCTATAAACTCTTTTGGGATAATAAAATTAATTTTTCTTGCTTAAGTAGCATTTCAAGTGGAAGTACTTTTATTTCAAGGCACCATAACATGATGGTTTCTCTAAGAACACCTCTGGCTCCATGTGTTAAAATCCTAAAAAAAAAAAAAAAAGAAGAGTCCTGCACAGTGACCACAGCCACCCTTTAAGTTTCAGTAATATGGTTGTGTTCAATAGGACATGGGTTAAAGGGGACCTGACACCATTATTACAATCGACAGTCTCGGAACAGATCCCCCTGCTGAGGCCCCAAAAGGACAGAGAGATCAACTGAACACCTGTAATTAGAAAGAGCCAGTGGGGCCCTCAAAACAAAAAATCCGTGTAAACATGTCAGCACTGGCATCTTTCCCTTTCTCCTCCTCATTTCTCCTCCTCCTCACTCAGGTTGGCATTCCCTTGGAGTGTGGATGTTAGCTTGTTTTGCAGAAGGGCTGCCAGTTTTTTGGATGTTTTTTTGAGAAACGCACTGCCCGGGTGGGCACTGTTCACATGCAGGTACAGGTCCTCCTGGGTGGGGCCTGTGTAGCCACAATCCTCACAGACATAGAGTTTGTCCCGGCGTTGCTTGTAGGCATACTGTTGCTGCACCCCATGGATTTTCTTCAGGTGGGACTCCAAGGAGCAGCGCTGGGTGAAGGCTTTGTTGCAAATGTCACATTTGTAGGGACGAATGCCTGGAAGGGAAAAGAGCGGACACATCACTGGTTGGTCATGGCCAAGCCAGAGCCTTCCAGCTAGGCTCACCAACAATAATCGTGTACAACCCAACAGCAAAAAACCCCAAACTACCTGATTCAAAATCAGGCAGAAGAACTGGACAGACATTTTCCCAAAAAGGACGTACAGATGGCCAACAGTTACATGAAAAGGTGTTCAACATCAATAATCATCAGGGAAATGCAAATCACAACCACAGTGAGATAACGCCTCACACTTATCAGAATAGCTGTCACCAATAAATCAATAAATCAACAAATAGTGTTGGTGCAGATTGGAGAGAAGAAAACTCTCGTGTGCTGTTGGTGGGATTACAAATTGATGCAGCCACTATGGAAAACAGTATGCAGGTTTCTCAAAAAATTAAAAGTTGAACTACATTATGACTCAGCAATTCTACTTCTGGATTTATTCAAAGAATAAATTGGATTTATTCAAAGAAATCCAAAGCACTAATTCAAAAAATATATATGCACCCCTATGTTCATTGCAGCATTATTTACAATCCAAGATATGAAGCAACATAAGTATCCACTGATAGCCAAATGGGTAAAGGAGTGGTGCAGCCCTGGCCAGGGTGGCTCAGCTGACTGAAGTGTCATTCTGTAAACCAAAAGGTCACAGGTTTGATTCCCAGTCAGGGCACATATCTGGGTTTCAGGCTTGATTCTTAGTGGGGGTGCATGCAAGAGGCAACCTACTGATGTTTCTCTCTCACATAGATGTTTCTTGCTCCTTCTCTCTCCCTCCCTTCCCTTCTCTTTAAATTCATTAAGCATGTCCTCAGGTGAGGATAAAAAAAATTTTTTAAAAGAATGTAATCTTACCATATGCAACAACATGGATGACCTAGAGGGGTATTAGGCTAAGTGAAATAAGTAAGCCCAAAAAAGACAAATACCACATGATTTCACTTATATGTGGAATCTAAAAGATAAATAAATAAACAACAAAACAGACAGACTCATAGATATAGAGAACAAACTGATGGCTGTCAAATGAAAGGGGGATCGAGGAGCTAAGTGAAAAAAGTGAAGGAATTAAGAAGTACAAATTGAGATTTAAAAAATAGTCATGGGGATGTAAATTACAGCATAGGAAATATAATCAATAACATTGTAATAACTATGCATAGTGCCAGGTGGGTTCTAGACTTACTGGGGGAACTACCTTGTAAATTATATAAATGTCTAACCATTATGCTGTACACGGGCAACTAATATAAAATAATATTAAATGTCAACTGTCATTAAGTTTTTTTAAATTAAAAGTAGGTGTAGGACTTCTGACCAAGATGGGGGTGTAGGTAGATACACTTTGCCTCCACTTACAACCAAAAGAAAGACAACAAATTTAAAAACAAAAAATAACCAGAACTATCAGAAAATCAAACTGTAGGAAGGTCCAACAACCAAGGAGATAAAGAAGAAATATTCATTCAGACTGGTAGGAGTGGTGGAAACTTGCAGCCAGGTTGGACAGAATGTGAGGAAAGGAGGTGGATGGAGGACCGGGCAGGGGATACAGTGAATGGTGGACTGGGCAGTCCCACATTTGTATGCGGATAAACCAGGAGGAACAACTTGGGAACGAAACAGACCACACAACCCAGGGTTCCAGCACAGGGAAATAAAGTCTCAAATCCTCTGGCTGTAAAAATCTGTGGGTATAGCGGGAGCAGGAGAAACTCCTAGCCTTACAGAAAGTTCATTGGAGATACCCACAGGGTTATAGAACATACAGAAGCTCACCCACCCAGGAACTAGCAGCAGAAGGGCCCAATTTTAATCTGGGTAGTGGAGGAAGTGACTGAAAGCCAACTGAGAACAGAGCAAGTGGCGTTGTTCCTTCTTGGGCCCCTCCCCCACATAAAGTGCCAGAACAAGCAGCAACCTGGGATGACCTGCCCTGGCAAATACCTAAGGCTCAACCCCTTACTAGGTAGCAGGCAAACTGAGACAAAAATATATGGCCCAAATGAAAGAACAGATCAAATCTCCAAAAATAGAACTAAGCAATGAAGAGATAGCCAACCTATCAGATGCAGAGTTGAAAACACTGGTAATCAGGATGCTCACAGAAATGGTTGTGTATGGTCACAAAATAGAGGAAAAAGTGAAGGCTATGAAAAGTGAAATAAAGGAAAATGCACAAGGAACCAACAGTGAAGGGAAGAAAATTGGGATTCACATCAACAATTTAGAGAAGGAAGAAATAAACATTCAGCCAGAAAAGAATGAAGAAACAAGAATTTAAAAAAATGAGGAGAGGCTTAGGAATCTCCAGGACAACTTTAAACATTCCAACATCTCAAGTATAGGGGTGCCAGAAGGAGAGGGGAAGAGCAAGATATTGAAAACTTATTTGAACAAATAATGAAGGAGAACTTCCCTAATCCGGCAAAGGAAATAGACTTCCGGGAAGTCCAGGAAGCTCAGAGAGTCCCAAAGAAGTTGGAGCCAAGGAAGCACACACAAAGGCACATTATAATTACATTACCCAAGATTAAAGATAAAGAGAATCTTAAAAGCAGCAAGAGAAAAGGCGATGGTGACCTACAAATGAATTCCCATAAGACTATCAGCTGATTTCTCAAAAGAAACCTTGCAGGCAAGATGGGGCTGGAAAGAAGTATTCCAAGTCATGAAAGGCAAGGACCTACATCCAAAATTACTCTATCCAACAAAGCTTTCATTTAGAATGGAAGGGCAGATAAAGTGCTTCCCAAATAAGGTCATGTTAAAGGAGTTCATCATCACCAAGCCCTTATTAAATGAAATGTTAAAGGGACTTATCTAAGAAAAACGAAGTGATCAAAAATATGAACAGTAAAATGACAACAAACTGGCAACTATCAACAACTGAACCTAAAACAAAACAAAAACAAACTAAGCAAACAACCAGACAGGAACAAAACCACAGAATTGAAGATCACATGGAGGGTTATCAGTGGGGAAGGGGAGAGGAGAGAATGGGGGAAAAGGTACAGGAAATAATAAGCATAAATGGTAGGTACAAAATAGACAGGGGGAGGTTAAGAATAGTGTAGGAAATGTAGAAGCCAAAGAAGTTATATGTATGACCCATGGACATGAACTAAGTGTGGGGGGAGGGCAGTGAATGTTGGTGGGAGGGGGTGCAGGACGGAGGAGAATAAAGGGGAGAAAAAAAATGGGACAACTGTAATAGCATAATCAATAAAATATATTTTTAAAAGTAGCTGTATTAAAATTCACATTTAAATTGTTTTATTTTACAATAATGGAATTTCCTATGGGTATAGTTATCAAAGAGATTTTCAAAATCTGCTTTTTCCACTTAACACTATTCCTGGAGTTTCTTCCATTTTGGTGCTTACAGCTGGATTTCATTCCTTTTTAACAGCATCACACCATTTTGTTGTGCAGCTGCACCCAAACCCCAGCTTTTAAAACTATAGAGATTGAAGGAGCACTGCACCAGCCCACACCCTCACATCATATGCCATACTATCTTGTACAGCCTGATTCAAATGTGGTCCATGGACCAATGGTCAAACTGCATCACCTGCAAGCTCGCTGGAAACACAGTCTCAGGTCCCGCCCAGACGCACTGAATCGAATGCAAAAGCTGTGGCTCTTCAACCCAGGAGGGTTGTCAAAACACAAGTTTGAAGCCCCACCCATGGTTCTGGGATAAGGCTGAGACTTCATTGCTAACATGTTTCCCAAGTGATGCTGAAGGTGCTTGTATAGGAACTTTAGCAAATTAAGTGTAAGGTAATCATGCCCCCCCCACTCCTCCCAATGTCTTCCCTTCAAGGTTAAATGCCACCAAATCCTTAATGGTGGTTTGTGGATGGGATAGGGGAGCCAAGAGAGCTCCAAGAGAGCTCTGTTCATAAATATTTTTAACGTATATAGATGATAAAAGAAGTCAAAATGGAAAAAAATTCTCCCTGCTCCTGTCCAACAACCTGAACAAATCAAGTCATTCATTTTCCTTCCAGTAAAGAAGCATATATCATTTCCTTTAACACTCTGTGATAAAAACTGTGTTGGATCAGTGTTATGGTGAGATGTTACTCCAGCCTCCTGAAGCAGAATGCAGGCCTGTATTATACTTCACACATTGTAGAAAAACTGCCCAAAGTTAAAGAGACATTTTGAAGTAAATTGAATGAACAAGAGTTCACATCTTTGGAGCTAGCTTTCTAGAGATTCAAAGGCTATGAGACCTATCCAAAGGAATAGCACGCCCACGTACATAGCAGCTGGCTCCCCACACCTCCGGTAGATCAAGCAACAAATCTGATTTCAAACCCATGGCCCATCAAAACAGAAATTCACCCAGAGACCAGTTGCTCCTTTCAATAGTTAATGGAAAAAAAAAACCAACTGCTTTTAAAATATTTAAACCAAGCACATGGAGAAATCAGCACACTTACACCAGGCTTTAACTTGGATGCAACAAACTCTGGATTCCTAGAAATAGATGCTTCCAAACTTACAGTAACCACCTGGAAGTGGCTGCACTACTTTGCCTGACCCCTAGGCTTGGGAGAGGCCAGTATGCCAGGACCACCTCTGGTGAGCACAGGGTCTTGCCTCTTTCCTCTCTCCATTCAGTAGGTCAGCCAAACATCTTCTTTGAGCAGAGCACCCTGCAAGGCCTGCACAGCAAATGCCAGAAGATTTCAGAGCCCTGCCTCTTCTGGACAATAAAGAGAATGGGGTGACTGCAGCACGGGTTTTTTCTCCACCTCCAGGGAGGGGTGGGAATGAGCCTGGCTTAGCGGAAGGGTGACTCACAGACACAGAGATGGAAAGGAAACAGTAGGCCCTGAAAACTCTAGTTATAGCAACTCTTACTTTTATAAACCTGCTTTCCCTCCCTTCTCTGTAAGTACCGCATTCACACCTCACCCATTGGTGTAAGGCAGACACTGTCATGCAGCAACCCTTTGGTGACCCTTTCTGGAGTTGGGAACAAGCCTCTGCCTCCTGAAGCCCCCATCCTCCACAAATTCACTGGTGGGAGGTAAAGGTGGCCAGGCAGGTGCCCTGGTCAAGGGGAACTGACGCCAAGGCCTCCCTGACATTGTGGCCTCCCCTGCCTTAGTGCTTTTGAGCAAAGGCCAATCTTGTCTAGGTCTGGAGTAGGATACTGAAAAACACCATCCCTGCTCCAGGCACCATTAACCTACTGACACCTAGAGAGCAAGAGAGTTCAAGGCCACTAAAAACCCAGGTATCACACAACTGCTACTTGTTAACTGAATCAGTCCATGCTCAGATTGTTGGAAAACCTCCACAAGCTCCAGTTTTCTTACCTGTAAAATGGGGATAATATTCATACCCCTTTGTAAGGATGCTCTGAGGATTAACCAAGACATCACATGCAAAGGGATGGCACATACTACATACTCAACAAAGGGGTGGGGGAGGGGATAATTTTTAAAAAGTGGAGAGAGGAGGGAAGGCACTTCATTCATTGTCTTCTCTTGAATGTTGTGCTGTAGGCCTGTATTACCTAGTCCAAAAAATATTGTGTGTTGGGTTATCAAAAAGGGTTTCTTCTTTTCAAATTTGCTATTTCTACTACCGAGATCAAGCTTTAAATCATTAAAGAAAATTCTTCATTATTGGTGCCTTCTGCTTGCCTTCCTTGCTATAGCTAAGTGGTTCATTATTGAACTTTATCCAAACATGAACATCAGTGAGAAACTTTTTATAGGCCTCTTTGTGGGAGTGGATACTTAAGGCGACCTCTTTGGAAGGTAATGTGGCAATACCCATAAAAAATCATACTGTCTACCCTTTGGCCCACTTCAGGAACATTATCTATAGAGAGACTACACAGGTAGGCAAAGGATATGCAAAGATATTTGTGGTAGTACTGTCTGAAATTTTAAAAAAAGAAATAAAAAGAAAAATGCTGAAATTGGAAATAAAAGTCATCAACTGGGAAAAGGGAAAATGGTGGTGACTCCATATTTGAAATTATGTCATAATCTCATGTTTAAGAAATGCTCTGACAATTAAAAAAAGTAAGGTGTGTGGCTTCCGGCCAAGATGGAGGCGTAGATGGAAACACTGTGCCTCCTCGCACAACCAAAATTAAAGACGACAAATATTTACAAACAATAACACAACCAAAACAGAAAAATGGACTGCGGAAGTCCAACAACCATTCAACCAGACTGGTAAGAGGGGCGGAGAGGGAACTCGGTAGGAAAACGCAGTGGCTGCCAGACCAGGAGCCCAGGCAGTGCCAGCGCCCTGTTCTCAGACCCCAGACGCGCGGAGAAAACGGGCAGGGCAGTTGGCGGTTGGTGGTCACACATTCGCTCGCAGATAAACTAGCCAAGAACTGGCAGTGAGACAAACCGTACAGCCCAGGGCCCCAGCGACAGGAAATAAAGCCTAAAAACACTGCTTGATTGAAAAGGTGCCGGGAGAGACTCCCAGTCTCACATGAGAGGTTGTTGGGGAGACCCACAAGGTCCCAGATCGTGCATAGGCCCACCCACCTGGGAACCAGTGCTGGGGGGCCCAGTTTGCTTGTGGGAAGCAGCAGAGGGGACCCAAATCCAAGAGAGCACAGAACAAGCACTATTGTTCCCTCTCTGACCCTGCCTCCACAGACAGTCACAACCCGGCGACTAGGTTGCCCAGCCCTGGTAAACACCTAAGGCTCCGCCACCCACACGGAACAGACGCCACCTGACCAAATATGACTCAAACAGAACAGCTCAAAGCCCCAGAGCCAACACTTTTAGGCGACCAAGGGATAGCTAATCTATCAGATGCACAGTTCAAAACACTGGTGATCAGGATGCTCACAGAACTGGTTGAATTTGGTGGCAAATTAGATGAACAAATGAAGGTGTTGATAAGTGAAACAAAGGAAAATGCACGGGGAACCAATAGTGATGGGAAGAAAACTGGGACTCTAATCAATGGAGTGGACCAGAAGGAAGAAACAAACAATCAAACAAAAAAGAATGAAGAAACAAGAATTCAAAAAAATGAGGAGAGGCTTAGGAACCTCCAGGACATCTTTAAACGTTCCAACATCCAAATTAGAGGGGTACCAAAAGGGGAAGAGGAAGAGCAACAGGTGGAAAAGTTATTTGAACAAATAATAAAGGAGAACTTCCCCAGTCTGGCAAAGGAAATAGACTTCCGGAGGTCCAGGAAGCTCAGAGAGTCCTAAAGAAGTTGGAGCCAAGGAGGAATACACCAAGGCACATCATAATTACATTAGCCAAGATTAAAATGAAGGAGCGAATTCTAGAAGCAGCAAGAGATAAGGGAACAGTTACCTACAAAGGAGTTCCCATCAGACTGTCAGCTGATTTCTCAAAAGAGACCTTACAGTCAAGAAGGGGCTGGAAAGAAGTATTTCAAGTCATGAAAGGCAAGGACCTATAGCCAAGATTGCTCTATCCAGGAAAGCTTTCATTTAAAATGGAAGGGCAGATAAAGTACTTCTCAGATAAGGTCAAGTTCAAGGAGTTCATCATCACCAAGCCCTTACTATATGAAATGTTTAAGGGACTTATCTAAGAAAAAGAAGATAAAAATTATGAACAGTGAAAAGACAGCAAACTCACAGTTATTAACAACCACACCTAAAACAATAGCAGACTAAGCAGACACAGAAAATAGGAGCAAAGCCACAGAAATGGAGATCACCTGGAAGGTTAGCACCAGGGGAGTGGGAGGAGGAGGGGGAGGAGATACAGAGAATAAGTAGCATAGACGGTAGGGAGAAAATAGACAGGGAGAGGGCAAGAGTAGTGTGGGAAATGTAGAAGCTAAAGAACTTATGACACATGGACATGAACTAAAGGGGGACGTGTGGGTGGGAGGGGGTGTGCAGGGTGGAGAAGAATGAAGGGGTGGAAATGGGACAACCATAATCGCATAATCAATAACATATATTTTTTAAAAAAGTAAGGTGTGTATACCTGTGCAGATGTGAAACAATATCCAAGATATATAGTACATTAAAAAAGCAATGTGTACTTAAAATTTCTAGAAAAATTTTTTAAAAAATTAAGTAGTCCTTCACTTTCAGGAGTGGAACAAAGGCATGAGGAGGGAGGCTTACTTTTTTTCCTGCCACTTCTTTTCCCTTTTATGTTACTTTTTTAGCTAAAAAGTAAGTCAAAATAAAATAGAAGAGGATGGTTTGATGAGTGAAGGAGGCAATCCCACAAGACGAGCATTCAACTGGCTAGAGGTGGAGGATACTTTATTCTTTTTTCTCCATTTGTCCTGCTTCAAATTTTTCCCAATCTGCATTTTCCCCAATCCAGTCAACCCTTCCCTTTAGTCTCCAAACAAAGACACTATTGTTTCCTCTTCTTTAATCAAAATGAGATTTGTTTGCCTTTGGTCCCTCTCAAAGTAGCTG